>JAQMYK010000002.1:29943501-29960247 GCA_030014345.1 Clarias buthupogon
CCCCCCCCCCCGCCCCCCCGCGCCGGGCTCAGAACGACCCAGGAGGTGATGACCCTGTCGTAACCCTCGCCCTGGTTAAACCACACCATGCTTCCTCTACGACACCTGTTAAATCGTAAACTGACTTTGCTCTTAGGGTCAGGGAGAGGTCCTGCTGCAGGGTTTTTATTTTGTGTACTGATAATCTTGCTGCAAATAACTGTATAGTACCAAGCATTTCAAAAATAATGCTGCAGAACAGATCAATGGACCTCAATTTGGATAGTTATGTGAAGCATAAGTGGGTAAAGAACACATAACCTGGTTAAATCAGGGCATTTATAACATCGAGGCATTTGAATCAAACCGGGACTTGTTATGAAATTTCTGGTGAACGAAGGTGTTAAAGCGATTGACATTTACAGTAGACTTCCAGGATAGTACGGTGATGAGACCCTTATCCACAGTAAAAAATTTGAACGGTGCAAACATTTTAAAGAGGGCTATGTGTCCGTGAACGACGATCCCAGCCAAGGTGACTGCAGTCGGTCTCGTGAACATTCGATGAGTGGAACGACTGATCCTTGAAATCTACAGATAACTTGAAGAGACGCATCTCCCTGTGGGAACTGTACACACAATCATTCAGAAACCGCACTTATATGTTACAGGAACTTGGCTGTAAGTTATTGCCACATCCGCCGGTCACGGCGTGCGTACAAATCAATATCGCTCCTCGCTCACTGGTTGGGCGGCCTCCCCTTCTGCAGGTGGGCGAAGGAGTGGGGCCGCGGAATTAGGCACGGCTGGTGAGCCATCGTCACTAATGTTTAATGTAAAACACAGCGGGGAGTGTAACTCGGGGTCTGTTGGGAGACTGGACGTTACTACACAGTGTGAATGTGACACGCGCGGAGAACGCGGAAGAGCGGCTTGCAAGCGGGACAATGGAACACGCCCCAGGGACTTCAAAGTCGCCTTTGGTCGCCACAATAAGCACAGCCACGAGCTCACTGCCAGAGCTCCCGCGGCTTTCATTCTCTCAATGGAGCCAGATTCTTGTGATACTGCCGCCGAGGAGGAAAAGGCCGCAGGAGGATCACGTCACAGCCCTTGTTCCCAGCCGGGGATAGCCGCCCAGCCACCAGATGTCAGAGAGGACTCCTATCTGAGGCTGCGTCCTCAGAGATGGCTGGGAGGGCCCGGTCCGGGCATCAGCTGAGAGCAGAGTCGGCGTGAGCAGACGGAGGCAGGCGCTGCTGTCCACGCGGGCCCACGCTGCCAATCTGCCCACTATCCACCGCTCACCAGTCGGTGTCTGAATGCCAGCGGGGCACTGCCCACCAGACCTGCACGTGCACAACCTTCCTTCCCTACCTTTTCATTCTCCCTCCTTTAATCCTTTTCTTCCCCATTTACCTAAAAAATTACCCTTTTCCCCCCCACAAGACCTCGCCTCGTGTCCGTGCTTTGTGGTGCTGCCCGTGCAACATGGGTCGAACCCATTACACCCCTGTACAGTCCTGACCTCACTCCAAGCCATTTTCGCATGTTTGGACCGTTGAAGGAGTTCATGGGAGGCCAGCGTTTTAGACGTGAATCAGACAGATCAGTGAAGCAGTCTGATCACGGCTTGGGCGTACTGAAAAAGCTTTCTTTGTTGACGGTATCCAAGCACTAGTGAAACACTGGGATAAGTGCATTAGGGTGGCAGGCGATTATATAGAGAAATAAAGGGAGTTTTTACTCTCAGAACTGTGTTCTGTTATTCTGCGCAATCAGAAGTCCATCTTTGACCTGAACACTCCTAATAATTAATGACCAAACACTGTTGTCACCATATAGTAATCTACACTCTGGGCTTACAAGCTAGTAATTTTAGTTTTAGTTGAATAGCACGGGTGTCGATCTCGCTGTGTGGGTGAAGAAATGTAATGTTCTCTTCTGGATCTTCCCCCACATCCAGTTCCTAATGCCATCTGTATGAGCAGTGTGGTACAACTCAACCCTCTATTATGCATTTTAAACACAAGTGGAGCACAAACCAACCTTACCCTGCACTTAAAACGTCACACAGTCAGACAAACCCCTGCCATCTGACCCCACATTACCACTCGCAACAGGAACTTGCACTTCTGCTTCATTAACGTGTTAGCTTCGCACAAGAAATTAGAAAGCCTACACCAAGGACGAAAAAAAAAAAAACGCAGCAAAAGATTACTAGGAAATGGTGCGCATAAAGATTCTGGGTAATCTGTGAAAAGTTAGGGATGTTACTCAAGAGCTGGATGAGTGTGTTTCCTGAATGATCATCATCACATGAGATGGTCTATAAATAACACAGACAGAGAATGAGCAAGTGAGTGAGAGAGAGAGAGAGAGAGAGAGAGAGAGAGAGAGAGAGAAAGGGGGAGAACAAATGGAGGAGTAGCACAGAAGAGCAAGTCAACGTTTCCTTTTCAGTCACAAGGCTTTGAAGTACAAAACCTATTAAGATGAAAGAGCTTCCAAAAAAATAGAACAAAAACAGGAGCGAGATCAATAATTACATTTTTTTTTCTTTTTTCCTTTTTTTTTGTTAACTGCAATGTCGTATGCAGTACATTAGGCTGTGAAGGCAGCACGTGTTCGTGAATAATTCTGGTGACACAAATATCCATTATGGATCAGAATGAAGGAACGAATGCTTCCTAATACGTCTTGACAGAGATTCTGTATTTCCTAAGATATCACCATCACACCCTGTCGTTGAATCTAAACAAACCCGCTTGTATGAATTTGCTAAATCTTAAGAACAAAGTAAAATTAATTCAGAGTCTTCGTCCGCCCTTGACCAAGCGTGTCTGGTTTAACCTGAACCGTATCCTAGACGAGAAGATGGGTGTCTGTCTGGGGTTATGGTGGACATCTTTGATAGGAAGTGTTGAAATGACATTGCTCCCTTTTCCCTTTTATCCCTTTTACTGATAGAGACGGTGCAGCCTCAATCTGGTACAACAAATTCTCGCCTGAGAATTCCCAAAATATGCATAAGCTCCGCCTACTTATGAATAAAAAAAATGATAATGACAGAAATAAATAATGAGAACAATAGCGTGCCAGGAAATCATGTTTACTGTTAACAACCGTCTCCGTTAGCACAAGATACACCTCAAAGGTTGGGACCATACACAAATTCAAAACGAGTAAACAAGCATTCATTTGAAATTCCCCAATCATAATAATAAGCTTGGAGTGCGCGTTGTTGTGCGGCTTCAAAGCCACGCTCGCTCACGTGTGGTGATGAACGGCTTATTCGTGCTGCATTCAATCGGACGATTTCCTCTCAACTGTTCCGGAACATCATGCCTCTGCTGCTTTCGTATCTCGAGTCGCTCAGTGATCCTGTAACCTTGAACATCTAACAAAAGGCAGAAGCCAGAAAAACAGCCTATAAAGAAAGCTATAGAAAGCAGAATGATAAAGCGGGAAGAAAAGCATGAGGAAAAGCTCGGTTACAGAAAAACTCAGCTCCCGAAACATGTTCAGCGCGTTTATACTGAAATACTTCCATTCTGTTTTGTTGGTTGGTGCATCATTTTTGTCTTGTAAGGAGGAGGTAGGAGGTCGTGCTCCGCTTTGACGGGTCAGGGTCGATGTATTGCGTGATCAGGTTTTGCTGTTCTCTGCTACAAACAAAAGAGCGAGCTTTCCATCCTCACTCAGTAGCTCATTATATGAAACAGAAATAGTGGAGATGTTAATGCAAATGTTGGACTGATGCAAAATCCCAGAATGCAGCGTGGCTTGATGGCGCAGATGAGATGAGACGAGGCTTGTCTACGAGATGACGAGTGAAATGAAAGCATGAAACCAAACCAAAGCTTTGGGAATGATCTCTTCTGAAGGACTAAAGCAACCGGGGCATCACTCTCTTTAGGCAGCAATGATCTAATGGTTGAGTTATGACCAGGAACATGAAGAGCATTGTGAGAAATCTAGGAAACTGCCGAGCAAAGCAGACCAACATGGTGGTGAAAGACGACTCAGATAGAGATTTTCATATAAAATGCACCTTACATGACACTGGAGGAGGATAAGGAAGATGTTGGGAACAAACACTGGGCATCTCAGGGGTAGGATGGCGTGTACAGTAGCGAGGTTAAACACAAAGATAACCAGTTAGCCAAGATGTCCAGTAAATCAACATCAGCTGTGTTTTAATTAACACCAGGAGAACTCCAGGAACTATAGCATGGTTTAAAATATGCTTCGTTGTTCAGCACGGTTACCAGAGGGTAATTGGTCTGAGGTGCAATTCTGACCCTGTGTTCCTGTGAACTCTCTCACACACACACACACACACACACACACACACACACACACACACACACACACACACACACACGCATGATTCTTCACAAGGAAAGAAAAATGTCACCGGCGTGAAAGAAAACAAGCTTGAAACCCATCCGTCGGCGGTTCTGTTCAGCGCTTGGGATGTAGCACGAGTGTGTTAATGAGACACTTTCTGCTTCCTGGCTGAGACACAGAGTACTTGGCGGGGACGACTGACCCGGGTTCACTTCTCAGGCTCCAGACGTTTCTCTCGGCTCGGTGCTAATGATGGACGGGCTGCGTCCTGACAGGAGAGGAGCTTTAGATCAGACGGACGAACAGCACGTACTGTACTCGCGCTACGACACTGACGCATTCACACTTTAGCTGCAAGACACTAGCTGTACTGGCTGTTTTATTAAAAAAAAAAAACATATAAATACTACCTATACGGCAGAGTCGCCACATAAGCAACAAAACAAGACTGTGTAATCATTGATTTCCTGGAAGATGACATTTATTATGCACTTTTAAAAGGACAAGTCTGAGGTAAAGCTGGAAGGTTTCAGAACAGAGTTTATGCTTTATGTGGATTCTTGCTGACAAAAAAATATTGGAAGGGAAGAGAGACTGGTGAGTACTACCGTACATAGCTGCTATAACATAAGCGAAAACAGGAACGGATTCTCATCCGTAGTACCCTAGTATAATACCAATAAAGATATTCCTTTTATTCTTCTAAAAAATTATACACCAGTAATTAAATTTATCACTGTCGCCACGATACCTCAGTGCCAACTCGATTTATATTGTGATTCTGTATCACGTTTTTTTAATAAATATCCTGATTCGTTATCACGTTTTTTCAATTTCGTTACAATTTTTAAACCCTTAAAATAAATTATTATAACCCGTAAGTTTTATTCGGCCTAAGTTGAACGTTAGTAATTAAATGTAGCCCGTTCCTTATTACACTAGTTTCCTTACTTAAAAACCAATTGTTGCATTTAAACACTACAAACTTCAAATGCAAGTGTTTAACTCAACTTCAAATTAAATGAAACATAAAACTACGTTCTTACTGATCAGCATGCATCTTTGTTACATCATCTGTCAGTTATTATTTCTAAACAAACTGAGCAACTAATTCTCTTCAGCCACACGAGAGGCCGATGTATAGAATAGTTTAGAGTGCGCCCCCTGTAGGATTATAAAGAAAAGGTGACGTTTTACCACCTCGAATGCCCCGAGTCAGTTATGAGCGTTGTGCGCAGACGGGCGAACACAGCTTCTAATGCAGGTGATTTTCGAGGCTAATTTGCACTCACTGCGATTTTAGACTGGTGTAAGTGTGTATTGGTGTAACGCGATAAAAATGTCTTTTCCGTTGTGCCACTCGGACGCTTCCGGCGCTCGCCGAGGCTAATCGGTCATCGCTGATCAAGATGTAAACCAGCCATTTAGGCTGATCGACTGCAAACAAAAAATTTATTTTAAATAAATACTAATACTACTACTACTAATAATAATATTAACAACAGTAGTCTAACAAAATCTCCATGCAGTATACTGTATATTGGCGTCAATGTGGTGATGCATGAAGCACAATCCATAACTGATGATGAAATTTTGTGCTGCTTCCTCTGCTGTGGTATAAAAGGGATAAAACTCAATGTTTTAGTAAAGTATTTGACTTCTAGATGGTGAATGTAACTCCACTTCAACATTTCATTCCTTCTCCAAACACCAAGTTATTTATTCCTATTAAAACAAACAGAGCTGCTTAGCCGTGGGTGCGTACAGTGCTGTTACCTGTCGGCCCGCCACAACAAAGAAGAACCATTTCCACCATGTTGCATTCAAACTAATATGAAAGAGTTTTAATATAACCTGGATTTCATCTAAAATAAATATTTAATAGTGATGATGCGCATACGTTTAATCTCAGCCAACCACGTTCTTCTTTAGAAATTTGCTTACCTTTGAACATGGACAACAAATGAAACGAGCTCGATTCCCAGGAGAAGCTTGTGAAAGCCCCGAACAATGGTGAATTCACAAACAGAAGGAAACAAGAGGGTCAGTGTATAGGGTTTAACTTAAGCTAAACTCCATCGCTGCACAAATACAAGATAATCTGCTTTTGAACTTGAGATAATGCCGGACCGAATGCGAAGTAGCTGTGGGAACGGAACCTGGAGTGCGCGAGCGGCTAACCACTAATTGCTCGACAGTCAGACAATAAGAATGCTAATGCTAATGCCGAACCCCACTCAAGGCCTGCGTTCCCAGCAACCCTTAACCGGATTCCCACCCACTGTAACTAGCAACGACTTGCGACCCATACAACTGAATTACAATAGCAACGACTGGAAATCCGGACGCCCAATCCTGGAATGTTCGCTCGCTCTTAAGCCTTTCATTCACTCGAAAGGGATTTGTGCATCGAAATATGAAAGGAAATACAACTGCGGAGTTAAACATCAACTCGGCGCAGCACCATGACCTTTTCTGATCACTCAAGGGCTTCCAGTGATGGTGGTAGTGAAGGTGTTTTTCCCCCCCGTAGTGGGCCAGAGATGGGCGCGTGCGGCATGCATGGCCGCACATAAGAGGCGAGGCATGGCGAGATGAGGCAGAAAGGCCCGTGAGGAATGTTGAGCCTGATGTTTAAGTGCTCTTTAACCAAGCTTCGTTCCCCCTCCTCCGCGTGACCTTCAACTTAAAGTCTTAACCTCGTCTTCAAGGTAAGGTTAATACACGTCCCGGAGGCGGGGAAGAATGCCAGGGTTAAGCCGGCGAGGCCTGGACGAGTCGGCATGGAGGCGCCGCACGGACATCGCCATGGTTGTTGGGAGAAGGAAGGGGAGGAGGAGGAGGAGGAATGGCAAAGGGTTGGGACTGCTGAGGGATGTGGAAGCTATGGAGGTTCAAAGGGTCATGGGCATTCCTGACATACTTCACCATGAGCCCATGAGCCCAAAACCAAAGACTAGGACACGCTAGTGGGATTTAGAACATGATGTCAAAGGGAAAAACGGTAACATGAGGTGCGTACGAAGAACAGGGATGGTACAGGGATTTTGAAGTGCCCAGGAAATCGTTTGAGTTGAAGTACCGGATAGACCAGAATGGAAGCCTGATTTATTTGGAAAATGTGAATCTCATGGAATTTCAATGGTGAAGATGGATGTTGGAAAAAGAACGTGTGTGTGTGTGTGTGTTGTGGGGGGGGGAGGTTGGAAGCATGTGGTTGAGATAGGAATAGAAATGAATGACTTCCTAACAGGTGGGCTCGGGATGCAGCTTACCTCCCGACTCCAGTCGGTATTAGGTTTCTGAGGCACCTCCGGAACCGGTGACCCTCTTTGCCCCCCATCCCCGCCTTACAGGAAGCAGATTTGTTTTACGACCCTTTTCCTTGTAGAGCCTCCGTACTTTCCTCAACCGGAGGGCAAAAACAAAACCTGATGCATTCCTGTCTCTTGCCTTTAGTCAAAATCTAGACCGACATACCAGCTGTGTTCCTTAAAGCCCTTCGCTGGTACTGCATCTCTCCACGAAGAAAAATATGTCAAAAAAGTGTCGAACATCAATGTTTAAATGGAGTTAAAAAAAGAAAAGAAAGAAATGTCTTTGCTGGAATGTGAACATTTTGCGAGCTGTGTGGGAAGAGCTTAAGAGCCGGCTTCTAAAGCACATTCGTGCTAAGCTAAAATTAGATCCCACAGGTGAGAGGATTAAAGAGGGAGAAAAAAAAAAAAGGAAAAGCAGGCACTAAATCACAAAGTGGTACATTGCGGCTGAGCGGCGAGGTCATACAGGGATGACCCGGTGTTATTCAAAGCGCCGCTGGCATTCTGAAGAGACACGTTACCTGTGTCAGAGAGCATGCACGCACACACACACACACACACACACACACACACACACACACACACACACACACCAAGCTGCTTCACTGTACTCAAACACACAAGCAAAGAGCTGAATGCATCATCCATTTCAAGCTTTAATTAGCTTTATGATGTTCATTCTTCAACAGCGGTAATGTGAGATATAAACATTATGGGATGTTGTATAGAGATCAGTCATCAGTGTGAATGTTTACACCCCCACAGCATTCATTTTTTGTTTCTCATTCATCTTCTACAATGCTTTATCCTATATACAGGGTCGAAGGGGGCCTGGAGCCTATCCCATGAGACTTGGGGCATGAGCAGGGTACAGGTTACCCTGGACGAGGTACCAATCCACCACAGGACACACACACACACACTTACACAATGGACACTATGGGAACACCAGTTAAACTCACCAGTATCTAACCTAATCTGCAAGTCTTTGGACTGAATCTGCAGGAAACCCTCCAAGCACGGGGAGAACATGCAAACTCGGAGGGGGGACTCGGACCCTCGACTCAGGAGGGTTCTGTGGTGAGGCTACAGTGCTAACCACTACACCACCTTGCCGCCACAACCCCATAGCATTTGAATACACTACAAACATTTTTGTAGAAAAAATAATATTTTGTACAAACTACAAAATCAGAATCGCAAGAAGGTACGAGTAGTACCACCATTTAAACAGATTCCATGTGTTCTGCCTTCTTTCTGACCTCTATGTTGATATTCTGCTCACATGTTGGACATTCTGGATATCTTTAGATCTCTGACCCTTTTTTTTTTATCATGTTTGATGGTTAATGCTTTTGTCCGCTCCAAAAATCTTGGTTTTTGACCTAGCGTTCATTTTTATTTTTTAACTGTGATGTGTTTTTATGTTTTGATATATAATTAAACACACTCTTCTTGTGTATAGTGAACTCAACAGCGAGATGGTGAGGAGAGTTTGTGAATTGTGAAAGTGTCTTGTTCTATTGGCAGATCATTTAGCTAATTTTAAGAGTTTAGTTCTTGAGAGAAGCTAAATCAGCAACCAATAGAAGCAGACATTTTCACTTGCAATTTCCGTATCATTTGACTAGAAATAAGCTTAATAAGCTTGCATGTGGTTTGTCGTAATAATATTTAAGAAATTATAGATAGGTTTGGCTAGATTCAAGAATATTTCACTTACTAAAATTGTCATTTTTCACAGTGAACTTAATTGTAGTTACGTTGCAAAAAATGACATCTTAGTAAGTGAAATACTGTTGAAATGTATCACAATTTCTTACAATAAGTTAAGAAACAAAATATAAGGTTATTAAGTTTATTTTCTAGTCAAATGTTCCTAATATTGTAAGTAAAAATGTCCTGTTCTATTGGATTTTCTTAATTCAATATAAAATAAATAAAACAGATTATTTCTAATAAAATTGTACTAAAGTTCTAAGCAGAGACATTCTTGTTCTACTGGCAGATAATTTTAGTTTTAGGAATTTACTTATATTTGGTTTGTTTTAATTGTATGTTAAGAAAATCTAGATAAATGTAATGATATTAAAAATATTTTGACTTGCTAAGATTAAAAAAAATATATATTTTTTTACCTGTATTAGAATGAGCAAGTTTAAAAAGAGGTATAAAAAGCTCCAAAGGCTACCAAGAGGAGCTGGACAAAGTTGTAGGAACCAAGCCTGGACCTAACTTCTATAAATATATTTTTCCTTTGTAAGATTTGCACTCGATCGTACAAATGTAGCGGCTTTTTCCTGGGAACGTTTTCCTGTACTGAAACTTAACTTTAAATTTGTTCTCGTTGTCACCTTACACTCTTCTAATTATCACGAATCCACTTTGCGCCTTTTGTTCTCCTCCACGCGCTCTCGTCCTTTCTTCTCCGCACTCAATTATCGCTCCTTTGGAATATTAAAGATGTCACTCAGAAGGTTGGTCTTCCTTAGCCTTGGCATTAATGAACGCCTTGTGACATGTGACATTGTCTCGGTGCACCATTTGTTAGCTATTAATAGATTATTGTATTAAAATAAAAAGTCAAGCTTCAGCAGCTGTGTGTTTTTAAGCATCTTCAGGGCTGAAACAAGGCTTTCTATCATTTTAACTTTTTCTTTATTTGTACAAAAAGAATAAAGAAAACAGATGTTGAAAAGCAAAAGGTCGAACTGGGAACTCGTTATTCGCCTCCGCGTTGTCCTTGTTACCTGCAATACGACCGTGAAGATATTTTTAGAGTCTGTGTCAATGGACTGTCAGTGTATTTTCAGCCGTTTAAATGGAGAAGGCTCTCTATCGCTCTCTCTCTCTCTTTCCCACTGAGATTCTATAACCTTTAAAAGAACTAAAGCACGGCACGACACATTAGTTACACAAAACACACACATTTCAGGTTTCGGGTCTATTTCTGTCTTCTGCTTTGAGTAGCATGCAACTGTAAAGCTGAAAGCTAGCCCTTAGTGTGTTATTGTGTAATAACCAAAAGACACATCGAGTAAAAGCAAGAGCTGTGAAAATACTCAGCTTCGTCAGTCGTGTAAACCACTCTGTGTTGTTAGAGCTGTTAGAGAAAATTCATCCATCATGACGCAGAGTTGAGCCTGATTTGTGTTTCCGCGTCAAATCTACGCAAGTGCGAGCGTTTGTACTGGTTTGTGCGCTGGCGAGTTTGTGTCATGCTGCAATTACACCACCCAACCACTAGTTGGCGGTGAGGTTTCTATGCCACAGTGCTAAACCTTTTCACCACGCTCTAGCGAGTCGTTTTGGTGTACTACAAACAATGCAAGCTAAATGATGTTAAGCAACACTCCAGTTCCTTTATTGAAGTAACTAGCTTCTTCGAAACGTTTGCTCGAATTTCTAAACCGTAAGCGTAGAGAAAGAAAAAGTAGATCCAATGGAGAAGTACTTTGCAAGTACTATGTGAAAAACTTCTCACCATAGACCATGTAAACTGAGAACCTCAACAATTGACGAAGCACCACTTCTTTACATTTTAATTGAGGTAATTAACAGTGAGTTTCGCGACTGAGCGATCTGATTGGATGAGAAGTGGTGATGATAAACAGTAACAGCACTGAGATGTTTAACTATATGTATGACTGGGAGTGTCCCAGATGTTGTACAGTGATTAATGACACTAACTGTGGGGTCTCGGCATGGGTGAGAGTAGGTCTGTACGGTCTGCAGTACTGAGGAGAGAGCAGCTGCCTGACAAAACCCACATTCACAACCAGTCACAAACACTTTCAGTAAGAACACACATCTGTTTTAAACAACACGCCGTCTCCATAGTAACTGCTTTTAATTCATCATGAATCACTTGTAACCGTCCATGTTATTCTCTTCAGGGCTAACGCAAGCTCCAAAAGTGGAATATGTGGAGACAGAGAATCTTATGAGATTTACAGGACTCTCCAACACCTGCATGGTTTACTCTCTGCACCTTTTGGCTACATATCAGTAAGTTAACAGTGAGTTTCGCGACTGAGCGATCTGATTGGATGAGAAGTGGTGATAATAAACAGTAATAGCACTGAGATGTTTAACTATATGTATGACTTGTAGTGTCCCAGATGGTGGTTAATGACACAAGCTGTGTGTCTCAGCGTGGATGAGAGTAGGTCTGTACGGTCTACAGTACTGAGGAGAGAGCAGCTGCCTGACAAAACCTAAGAATTAAATCCTGTTAATTACACTAAACGTCAGTCGCCAGCTCTACTAGTCAAGGGTTAGTTGTTTCACCACACACGGAAGGATGTGTTGGTGGAGCAAAATTAACAGAAACAAATCATAATCTGTTGATAATAAACAGTGTTTGTGGAACTGTTGCATAAAAGCAATATTACACTCGAGGTTGTGCTGTTGTGTTGAATATCAGAAAGGCTGTGATATCTTCTTGTGTCCACGACCGTATCACAGGCATGCAAATATTCATCACCGCAGCACTCTTTCACATGATATTACTTAATTATACGGGTAGTCCCCGACTTACAAACACGAATTTCGAATGACAAATTTCGGAAAGTGTGGACGGACCACGGTTCTATTTCCGGTTACAGTTTTTGGCCACATGATGGCAGTGTGGGGAAAGACGACAGAGATTGAGTCAAGTGGATTGGTACGCTTTACATTGTTTATTCGTGTCAAAGGCATGTAAGACTCACTTCGCTGGACTTAAGAACAAATCAGACTTACAAACATGCTCCCATCCGTAAATCGGGGACTACATGTAATAGGATTTAATTCAGATCTAGCAACACACATACATGTTAGTTGGTTGAACCTTTAACTCTGAAGGTACATAAAGGCTAAATATAAAAGGGGTGGTGATGGTTCTTGAGCGAGGCCCTTAACCCTGTCTGATCCAAGGGCAGCGTATAATGGCTCACACTGCGCTTTGACCTCAGCCTTCTAACAAAAAGCTGGGACATGCAAAGAATAAAGGATTTCACTGTAAGTAATGTATATGTGACGAATAAAGCCCGAAAAACCTAAATATTCATATATCATGGCTTCAAGGTTCCTCTTACTCCAAGTCACTCATGTTACCGCAGCTGGTTAGCGAGTTGCTAGTTTGTGATCCGCCAACAAAAGCCTAGCTTATATGGAGAAATTAATCTCTATCCAAAGTGACATAATTCCAAGCTCCTACTTCCCACTTTACACATTTGGAACCTGGATGTGTGAAAGCCTCCAAGTGCTGCAGTAATGTCCTGGGATGCGAGTGTGAAAAAAAGGACTAAAGAGAAAGAAAAAAAGAGTGGAAAAAAACGTTGGTGAAGAGCCACTGGCACGAAGAACAAAACGATTCTTGTGTTGTGTCCAAAAGGTCCTATGGAGAATCTCTGTTCATTTTCCACACTTTCAATGTTAAATAAATAAAGCAAAATTTTAACACAGATGCACAAAGCAGATTTTAACTGGCTCAGCATTGAATCTTCACAAGTTTAATGTGCGAGATGCTCACATTGGCTCACATAAATAAAGCGCTATTTCTCTACTTTTTAAATTACATTATAGTTGTGCTTTTTTTTTTTTTTTTTTGGGCTCAACCAATTAAAACTCACCAATCTTCATGCACGCTCAAGCAAGTTCAGGAATCTGAAATCTGAATGGATTCTTTATGAATGTCTAAAAGTAGAGTTAACATAATAATAAAACCCTTCCTTCCTCCCTTCCAACCAAACATGAACCACATGATCAGCTGAAGATGATTCGGTGTTACAGAACGGTGACACGCTGTTGCAGCAGTTCCCCTTTATGGTAAAAATAGCATTTTGAGGCACTGCTGTCTGAAAGCAGACTCGCTCGGAGGCTCGGTGACACCAGAGGCTGAAATGTTCTCGCGGTGCGTGTAGGAGGTGTAACCGACCGTGCTCGGTGCGCCGTGTTCTGGGAACTAGAATTAGAATTCAGGGGGAAGGGGATTAGCATTAACTATCATTAACCATTACTGTGCAGTCTATGAGCGCGGAAATGCACGATTACGTCTTTTAGTCACAGGGAGTTTAGCAAAGTCGGGCTGTGAACCGCAATGCAGCTCAAAATGTTCTGGGAAGGTTCTAGATTGGTTGGGGTGGACGGCTACATCATGATGTAAAACAATATGACGTATTGCATTATACACACAACGCAGGAAACATCTCGATCTGCTGCGTTAAAATATACCAAAACCAAGCCGATCATGTGACCATGTTTTCTCATGGTGAGCCTGTGTGATCTGCGCTTTAGCAGGCTGATAAATTCAGGCTGCAACATGTGCTTAGAGGTTGTATTATTAGACTATGAGCTTTTTAGCAGCTAACAGTCCTGTAGGTTAAAACTATGGCTGTCAATCGATTGTAAATGATTGTAATCTAATTAATCAGTGTCATAGTCGCGATTAATCACGACTTCAAAAAACTCAGATTTACTTGTATAATAAATTGCCAAAGTTGGAATAACCAAATGCAGGAAACAGATTATGCAGTTTTATAATATCTCAAACATTAACATTTAACAAGTTCTTTTTTTTTTATTATTAACTTTTTTGGATTTTCCCCCTTATTTTCTCCCTAATTTAGTCGTGTCCTATTACTCCCCGTCACTAGGGGGCTCCACATTAAGGCTACTGCTACCACTCAGTCGGGAGGGCCGAAGACTATCACATGTTTCCTCCGAACCACGCGATGCCAGCCGACCGCATCTTTTCGAACTGCTCGCTCACGCTCCGTTGGGGGCGGCGCAACACACACGGAGGACAGCGCTATCCGCTCCTTCCGCTTGCGTGAGCTCACAGACGCCCCTGATTGACTGTAGAGCCGTGATTAATGTGGGAGCACGAAGTACCTCTCATTCCTCCCCTCTGAGAGAGTTCGGCCAATCAGCTCCCTCTAGACCTCCGGCTGCGAGAGGTTACCAAACCAGCGATCTCTGGATGATAGGACGAGCACTTTACCACTGCGCCACTCGGAGGCCCAACATTTAACAAGTTTTTAATTAAAATCTCTCGCCTGCTGCATGCAGTGGCTGCGTACTACGGGGCGTGGCAACCCCCCGATGGCAGAGCTCAAACCCGGATCCTTAGAACAGTCTAGAGCCTTAGCCGCCTAAGCCACCATTCCCACATCTTACAGTTTTGGTTTTATCCAAACTTTCATCTAGTAGCATTTTATAATCTGAACTTGCCGTTGGGAAGCCATTAGTGTCAAATTTGGTCATCTGATTGATTTGCACAAAAACTTTTTTTTTTTTAATTAAAACTTAAAAAAGGGACTCTTTCAGTAACTGACCTTATATTCAATTTCTTTGCAAAATATCCTGCGAATCTAATCAAATCAACATGATTGAAGTGCGTCATCAAACCGTCATCAAACCCTTATCATCAGTGTCAGTAATGAAGCATTTTGTTTAGAACTATTTTTGACATGTATCGATGATTCAATCTGAACATTTACATACTGTACAGCTATATATAGCAAACGTACCGAGTTTTGTATGTTTCATAAACACTTACGGATGGAGATAACATTCTCTCAATAAAAACAAGCTCCTTAATTCAGTCTGCATTTACAGGAAACGGCACGAAAAACCAGGCCCTCCAGCTCAGGTCATCAGAGCGCTGGTCCAGCTTCCACCCACGGCCAGAACAAAAGCTCTCAGCACCAGGCAGGCTGCGAGAACACGACGGAAACAGAGCTGTGAACCAGCGTTACATAACTGTAACACATTCATAACACTTAAAACACCTACAGCTTCCTAGAAATCACACAGGAACACACACATACTTCACAACGCGCAGCACAAACCAAAACACCACGCTGAGACATCATTAGTCTCTTTCTCTCACTGTCGAACAGATTTTTGCTCCAGATTTCAACCATCGTCTCAGGATTATACGCCCGATACAGCACTGTGCAAAAGTTTTAGCTCCCTCCATTTGTCATTATTCGAGGGATTCATGATCCTGATTCAAATCGGTTGGATTCGTTTCCTAAAACAGCGTGATAAAAGTAGAGCGTATATTAATGCTCTAATACGGTATCGTTTCCATAGTAACAGCACAGACGAGGATTTGTACGTTGTGTCTGTAGGTCGAACAAAATATATTTGTATAACGTGACAAATACCTCAAAATAAACGCATAAAAATTTAAAAAGATACAATCACGGTACCTCGGTGCCGATTCGAGTTGTACTGCAATTCTATCATGAGTATCATGATTTTATAATTTTATATGAAATTATATGATTTTCTTTAAGGGTTTTTTCAGATTTTCTTACAGTTATTAGCAAACTTAGCAAATAATTCGAACCTACCAATCAGGATGCTATGCTAACAGCCAATGAGTGAATAGCTTAAAGCACACCACCTGCAGGATTATGGAGAAACTGTCATATTTTTGCACCTCAAACGCAAACATCTATAAATAAAAATGTACAGTGGAACCTCGGATTACGAGCATAATTTGTTCCGGGAGCGGCTCGTATTACAAAACACTCGTAAACCAAATCGAATTTTTCCATAAGAAATAATGGAAATTCTAATTATTCGTTCCACAGCCGCAAAAATAAATACTTAAAAATAATTAATACGAAATATAAAGTAAAAATAAAACAAATTAACCTGCACTTTACCTTTAAAAAAAAGTAAAAATTACAGTTACCCTTCCTCCACTCTTTTCACACACGCGCGTGCACACACATAACGGAAAGACTGTTTAATTGGACAAATAAACAAGAAATCTCTCTAATGACACTGGACTGAGCGACACACTAACGGAATCACTGCTGTAAAGTGAAAATAAAACAAATTAACCTGCGATTTTCAAATTACCTTTGAAAATCGCGACAGAGCAGTGTTTCTGTGTAAAGCAGAGAGAAAGAGTGTGTGTGTGTGTGTGTGTGTGTGTGTGTGTGTGTGTGAAGGTGAAAGTAGGAGGGGTCTGTGTGTGAGAGTGTGTGGCACGGTGTCCAATGACGCCCGCACAGACAGAGCAGGCTGAGCCTTGAGCAGAGAGAGAAAATGGATCTTTAACCTCTCTAATGAGACTTGCTTTTGCTTTACA
>JAQMYK010000002.1:29968086-29979341 GCA_030014345.1 Clarias buthupogon
CCCTCAACTACCTCGCCCTCAACTACCTCGCCCTCAACTACCTCGCCCTCAACTACCTCGCCCTCAACTACCTCGCCCTCAACTACCTCGCCTGGACGACTGAGAACCTTCAGCCACGTAACATTGTGAACTTTTATTGTAAATTTACCTCAGAAAAAGTCTCATTAAAAAAAATTATAATAATAAATCCTGTTCAGGTCTGTTAAGTAAAGTCTGTATCTGACGTCTATCCAAGAAACCACAAAAAGCTTTAACAGTCGACATTTCCTGTAAAAAAAAATAAATAATAATAATGATAAAGTGACGCTTTCGATTTATTTTTACAATAAATTTTTTTGTCTTTAATTAAAATTGTACATCATAATCATAATTTTTGATTCTCATTAAATAATACTTGAATTTTAAAATGAAACAGTCCGTGGGGTAAAAACTGGGAAAATTTTACAACCTTACTAGATTCACCCAGTTTAAAACTTTTGCATAAAACAAGCGGGAAATCAATCATCTTCCCCAAAACACACTAGCTTAACATAAAAAAATGAAGCAAAAATTGTAAATAAATAAATAAACTAATAAAAGTCCTAGTTAAGTGTCAGATTCATGTTTTTTTTATTATTATTATTCCAGATAAAAACCCTAGTGTTACAAAACTTTGTGCTAATTTATGTACATCGATGCTTGAAAGTAATTCAGAGGTGATTTATATCACACATATTTGACTTAATTATAAAATATATATTACTACCATCAAGTTTTTCCTGATGTTTATTTCTTTCTACACCGTAAAACAATACTGAAGGCGTTTATCCAAAAACACACAATAATCTCCTTTGAACAGTTGATATTGAGATGTATATCTGCTTCTTCTGCTCTGTAAAGCTTCTTAATCTGAGGTGCTGCTTGAGGTTAATTGGTGATTTCTGAGGCTGGTGACTCTAAATGAACGTCTCCTCTGCAGCAGAGGTCAGTTTTGGTCTTGATTTCCTGGGAAGGTCTTCATGAGAGACAGTTTCATCATCATGGAGCTCGATGGGTTTTACAAACGCACTCGACACAATACTGTTCTTGTAGGAACTGATCCAGAACAGCTGACTTTCATGTCTTAAAATAACAACTGACTGACTTAATTACATAATTTCATAGGTGTTATTTCATAGTTTTGAGAGAAAAAAAATCCTGTATTGTTCTAGAATATAGAAAATAAATCCAAACCTTTGACTGCTACTGTATGTCCTTAAACTGACTGTCCACGATCACGGACACTTAACATGAACAAGGCACTTCTGGTCGTTTCAGTGCTTCTTTTACAAATAAAAGATTAATGAAATAAAAGCAATGGGGCGGGGTTTACGGGGTGTCATTTAATATCAAAGCATATAAAAAACTTATGCAACTGTCAATCATTCTGGGTCGATGTTCTCTATCAAAGCTCCTTCACAGTTCTCGTTGTACTCTAAGTGTATCTAATAATCTGGACAGACCGCATACCTGGCACAGCGCACCCAGTTGGTGTGTTGGTTGAGAGAGTAGATGAATTTCCGCCGATGCACACTCCAGACTTTGACGGACTTGTCGTCCGAGGCAGTGACCAGTCTCTGACCATCAGCCGAGAAGCTCACGCTGCGCACGCTGGCCGTGTGAGCCTTAAACACCGTCGACTCTCCTTTGCTGAGAAATGATGACACGGATCAGGTTTTGGACACGGGGCGTGTTCGCGGGTTCGGGACAGAAATCTGGCATGCGGCACTTACATACTGGGTGTCCATAATCTCACGGTCCGGTCCCTCGACCCAGAAGCCAGCAGCTCTCCAGATGGGGAGAAGTGTACCGCGGTGACGACGTCCTGATGGCCGATAAACCTGAACGCTCTGGATTTGGGGTTGAGGTTCCATATCATGACAGTCTTGTCATTCGATCCAGTAGCTTTCGAGACAATAAAATAAAAGAGTAAATTATAGGAATGGTTATGATGAACACCTGATGTTGTAGATATGATCTGATACTCAATCTGACTCACAAGCAAAGTCACTAACTTTTTCTCTCTACCATACATACCCAGCTGCTTGTTGTTGGGACTGAAATCCGCACACGTAACAGCATCTTTATGGCCTTTAAAATGCCTCAAAAGTGTCGGGTCCTCCTAAACAAGAATATATCTGTGAGCCGAAACCACACGTACACTGAAAACCTGTTTCACTTCATGCAGAAATGTAATTCTAATAACTGAATCAACTTCTATCAAGCAGCTTGGATCAACGAACTAGTCCGAAATAGCACTATACTCCATTCTCTTTTAAAATACACAATTCCTTTGGATTTGGACTCTAACCTACTGCTGTTTAACATCGCAAACTCCTCAAAAAACAGTGTTAAATTGCCTTTAGAATGAGAAACATGTCTCTCTTAAGTGAGTCGGTTCAATAAATCAGCTCATCAAGGAGTCGAATCATTTTTTTTCTTAATAATTCTTTACAGTTTAAAGGCTGGACACAGGTTTCCATGGGAACATTATTAATGTACTTTGATGTTGGCATGGAAACGATATACTATATATGGTTCATCATTTTTATATCTACATAAAAAGGCAGAATATGCTCCGTGCGAATGAATCGACCCCCACCATTCGGTTCAGTTCAAAGAGTCGACTTACATAGTTCACTCACAAACGACACAGGGTTCAAAACAGTTAAAGAACATGAGCTAAATCCCCTCAGAGCTTAAAACTAGTTATCGAGCACACTTTTCTAGTGCTTTAAGCGAAACTAACATACCTTTTACGAGTTAAAACTGAAAATCACTGCATATTTTGGACTGAATCGTTTGCAACGGTTAAAGAAACCACGCAAAAACAATCAGGAAAAAAAAGATAAATGCATGCTTACCAAAACAGACGCCATTTTGTATCTCTATCGATTTAAAAACATACTTCAAAACTCATATAACTACTTAAAAAAAACATATGTGTGTCATTTGAAACATCTACTTCCGGTTTGTCAAACAAGGCGCCGTTTTTACGCTGATACAAGACAGAAGTACACGAACGCAGAACAATAGATTCATAATCGTAATAATTTCAAAAAGTGTATAGATTTTTTTTTTTTTGCCATGTTACTTAACTACCTCGCCTTTGATACGAATAAATACCCTGTATATTTATGATTTATAATGTAGATTACTCACAAGTCCAGGACAATTCAACGCTGGGTTTCCGTTATGCGTTACTGCACCAGGCATGATCAATCAATCCAGATAGATAGATAAATAAATAGCCAGTTTAGACAGCAGAGTAAGAAAAGTGGCTAGATCAATTAGTTTACTTTCACAATGCTCAAAAAAACAAAAACTGTTTAATTCCACGATGTTCGCGTTTAAAATGCATATATTGGTTATTATACATTTGCAAACGAGGCAGCCGATCCGTAACGTTAGATTATCTGATGGGTTGCCAGGTATTTATCTAAAAACCCACAAAGAGAAAGAAATTCAAAATTATCCTCATCTAGCTGAAGTTCCCTGAAGAGTTTGTAGAAGTAGTTAAAAGGATAAATATAAAAATTAGATAATTAGCTTTAATGTCATCAGTGATATTATTATTATTATTATTATTTGAGGTTGAAGTCCACGTACATGTCTGTGTGTCTTTCTGTACAGCAGAACTCTCTGTCTAACTTATTAATACAAAGAAATCACACTCTGTAAGGTTGAGTATCTTATGCCTTGTTTACACTAAGTTGTCCTTATTTTATCGTCAGCCAAATACACTCCCTGTTCGGTAATCGGAGAGAGAATCACAGATGAAAAAATGTAAAAATTAGATCGGATAAAGATCCTCCAGCATGGTAAAATTCACTTACACCACTTCAGCGATATTATTTTAGCAGTGAAAATATTCAAATTAAAATTTTATTTGTCACCTATACAGTCATACACAGTACGATATGCAGTGAAATGCTCATACAGCCGCCAGTGACCTTAAAAAATAAAAACTTACAGATAAGGAATAAATATGAAAAAAAAGAAATGCGATAGAAAATAAATTTAACTAGGATAAAATACAAATATACTGTACAAATAAGGACATTTACAATATAGCTAAAATAGAAAAAATAGAAATGTTTAAAAATGTAGAAATTTAGTATAAATAAAGAAAAAATGAAGTAAAATAACTGGGGGTGTGCAAATATGCATAAAAAGTGTCTTATTAAAGTGTCTTGTGCAAATATGAACTAAACCCAGTAAAAGTATTTAGTTTTGCTTATGAGTAGCTTATTAGTAGATTATTATAAAGTAGATTATTACATCTGGCACATAACTGTTCATAACATCACTTTTACTCAACATTTCGATTTCACTTATGGTGCAGGTTAAACTTCAGGCAGAGATCTAAATGATGTAAAAGTTTCATTAAATGCTGTCTTTAAGACGCGCCCACAGTTTGACGCATGTGCTGTCAAAACTTCTGGTTTATTATCTGGCACAAACCTCTTCATAACTTCAGTCTACTTTCCTTTGATGTTTAACCACACGCACACTTTGATGAGAAAAAGCACTAGATTCATTGCATATTTGCACTTTTACACAGATTATGGACATTTATGGACCATGGACACACATCTACACACACACACACACGCATATTTGCACACTTCCTGGTCATTTCCATTTATTTCCATTTAAATTCATCTTTATATTTTTATCTCATTGTATAGATAAGTTTTTATATTTCTTATATATTTTTTGAAGTTTTTTATATTTTGTTCTATTTATTTCTTGTTATCTGTTAAGGTCACGGGCGGTCGTTTAAGCATTTCACTGCATATCGTACTATGTATGACTGTGTAGGTGACAAATAAAAATTTAATTTGAATTTAGATGATTAATGGTATATTAATTATTCTCAGAAGCATAAGGGGCTGGATAAAACTGTCACTCAGTCTGGATTCAGGCCGCGGTCCACCATTTAGTGTTGCCTGCTCGATATCCTCTAACATTATTAAAATGTAATAAAGACTAACACAATGAATGCATGAATGATAAAATGTATTATAATATATAAAGAAACATGATGTGACAGACAGATACCCAACATGGATTTAAAAGTATGGTCCATAATCGTGTTAGTACTGAATTTGAGTATTTGCTAATGCGAAATTAAAAGCAAATTTAGTTGTTATTAAACAAACATTAACGCTGTTAAAAATGTTCTAGTGTGTGAAACAGAGGGCGAAAAAAAAAGTCCTGAACTTATATTATGAATACCTGGCAACCCAACATGACAGTGGTCTCCGTGGGAGGCTCGTGTTGCACGCTCTTTTAGTGGCGCTGTCGTTTCTAGGCAACCGTCGCTTAGCAACTTCAGCAAACGTTAGCTGCAGCTGAGGTTAAATAACGGCGTCGTACCAACGGCGTCGCTGATTGGTCATCACCGAGAGCACGGACCAATGACAAGCGGCGTTGTTTCAGCCAGACGCTGTGGTCCTGTTTGAGTTTGTAAGCTAGCTCGGGCCGGCTAAGATACGCCGCGTCCGCTGTAAAGATGTCGGCGAAGCGGAGTTTGGGCGACGCAGAGGTTGGATTTGTTATTAATATTGTTGTCGTTGTTGTTCCGCGTCGTGTCGAAGACATAAAATTCCGAGCTAATCAGGCAGGTGTTGTTTGAGACCTGGATCAGACACGGCATCAGTTTCCTGAACCAGGTTTACAGGGATTAGAAGAAATATCCACAAGTAATTAGACATAACCCATAATGCACCGCGCATGCTGTACATAATAACTCTAATAATACTACAGAGAAGGTGTCAGGATCCGGCCCTGTGCCAAATCGCACCCTGTTCACTAGATAGTGCACTCTGATGGAGGTGGTGTCTGATCACGTGCAGGGAGGATCTGAAATCTCACCCTGTTCCTGCTGCAGTCTGACCCTGATTGAGTCTGAAGAGTGACGAGACACTAAACAGTGCTTTATTAAAACATTAATGCATGCTTAAAGAGGTATTTTGGTTCATAATTGATTTCAGATCATCACCACGCATGTGTCTTTGCACCTCCAGGGTCCGGGTTCGATTCCCGCCTTGTGGTCTGTGTGTGTGCGTGGAGTTTGCATGTTCTCCTGTTGCTTGCTGGGTTTCCTCTGGGTACTTCGGTTTCCTCCTACAGCCTAAAGACATGTAGAGTAGGAGGTACTGTGTGTGTGTGTGTGTGTGTGTGTGTGAGACCTGGGATGGATCTGTACGTACAGTAGGGAATCACCTCCTGATATGATATTATCACGATAAGCTGATTCGATTAAAATTGCGGTTCTCTACGTATCACGGTTTTATAAATGTTCTGATTCAATATGAAATTTGCCCATAATTATGCTACAGTTTTAAAACTTAAAAAAAATTAAATGTAGCCCGTTCCTTATAACATTATTTTTTCCACTTAAAAACCAAGTGCAGCATTTAAACACTACAAAATAACTTCAAATACAAAATTTTAACATTAAATGTCAAAATAATTTAAGCTACATTGTTACTGAGCAGCGTGTATCCCTGTCAGCCATCATAGTTATTATTTCTAAACAAACTTAGCAAATAATTCACTCCTACCGCACGGGATGAGAATGTGTAAATAGTTCAGAGTGCGCCACCTGTTCATCTCTATTATCAGCGTAAACATGTATGTATTTTTAAATCAATTTTGGAGTCCGTGTGGTGATCCGTGAATCATCACACAAAAGAATCACAGTTTACTCGATCTCTACTGTCCAGGGTGGACCTCAGCTTGTGCCCCAAGTTTCCTGGGATGGGCTCTAGGCTTCATGCGACCCCGTACAGGATAAGCAGTATAAAAGATGAATTAAGTAATATTATTATCTTTTTTCCCTTCAAAGAGTTGAAACATTTAGTATACAGTATGTCATGTTTTAAATTGCTCCTGTTGGGCAAAATTTACTTTTTGGTTGTGTTTAGACATTCAGATGGGTCTCCAGTGTGTGTGTGGGTGTGAGAGTGTGTGTACAAACAAATTAAAAACATGACCAAAATAATAATAAAAAATTTTTTTCCAGCTTTTTGTCCTTTTTGTTTTAGCTGTTTGACCTCATATAAGAAGAGCCCCTGTCCCAGTTCATTGGTCACACCCCTCTGTTCTCTGGGTGGGCGTGGCTCAGGGGTAGCTCATTTACATAGACATTGCAATGCCTCATTTGGAATAGGAGTAAAATAAATGCAGTTTAAATGAACTTTCCTATCATTTTAAAACTTTATACAAAACTAGAAACACAAACTAATTTGCTTTCAGGATGCTGTTCTGTCTGGCAGTGGGTGAATATTTAAGAGTGCACCACCTTCAGGATCATAGGGGAACTGCAACTTTCTTTTAAAACCTTAAATGCAAACACCAAAAAATAAAAAGTCACACATTCTATGATTTCATTCAGTCACTCATCAGGTCACATGACCTTTTTCCATCACTCTAAAGTCCAGTCTTTATGCTCCCTAACAAACTGAAGCCTTTTCTCTGATGAGTCTCAATAACAAGTGGTTTTCTTATGGACACACAGCTGTTTAGTCCCGATCCTGTGAGTTCTCATCACACTATATGTGTGTGTGTGTGTGTGTATGTGTGTGTGTGTAATGCTCTTACTTTCACCATTAAACGCTGGCTCTGATTTCTACTGTTGTTCTTTACTTTTTCGGCCACATTTCTTCCACAAAGTTGCCGGTTCAGCACTATCCTTTTCCCATCTCATTATCTGAGAAGTATTTCAGCTGGAGCATTAACACACACACACACACACTTTGGGGGAACTCTGAGTCGTGTGTTATATTGGTAAAGAAATAAAGGATCTTTAACAAGAACTAAAACTGCCACATTGTAGAAGCACCTGCACATCTTCGACCCAAAAGCCGTCCGTTTCTTATTATTCAATTATTCCTCTGAAGTTCAGCTCTAATCTAAAATCTCATCTAACACCTGGATCCCTCATCATTTAAATGACAACACTCAGTATGGCTGCAGGTTAATCCCTGCTGTCCGCCATCTCCCTGTCGAGTCTCATCATCTGATCATTTTGATTCATTCAGATTTTCTCACATTTCATCCACATTTCTATCATTTTCTGTTGAGTCTGTAAAGATGCTTTATGTCAATGAGCGTTGTTAAATGCGCTATACGAATAAAATCGAATTAATATTGAATTGAACATTTAAGAGCCACAGTGGGTTGTAGAGTCGTTTCACTCGCCTGTGTTGTTAATGTTCGTTCTTTCTGCTGTTTATTTCAGTACCTGAAGAAGAGAATCCCCTCGAACCCCAAATACCAACATGTTAAAACAAGACTCGATACAGGTAACGTCTGTTTATTTCTGAACCCTCTGAAAGGGATTTGATCAAACATGGTGTGTGTTAAAGATGTTTTGAGGAAAACCATGATGTGTGTTTTACAGGTTTGAGCCTGACAAAGTACATGGAACGTCTGGAGGAGCTCAGGAGAAGTAAGTTTGGGTTAAAGACACAGACATAAAATGAAATGAAAAGTGATGATTTTCAGTGTCTAACCCCTGCTAATCGCTCTAAAGTACAGTGGAACCTTTGATTGTGAGTAACTCAATTGTAAAAAAATTATAATAAATTTGACCTTGATAAAGGATTGAGGTCTTGATATATGAGTACTGTAGTACGTACACGCTTTGTCTGCCGAGTGTCACATGATCACGTTGTTTTATATTATTTTTATATGAATACTTTTGGGTTGTGGAACAAATCATCTGAGTTTCCATTATTTCTTATGAGAAAGGTTGCTTTGATATACAAGTGCCTCGGATTAGAAGCATACTTCCTCAACGAATTATGCACACAATCCAAGGTTTTACTGTACATTCTAAGAGTGCTGTCGACCCACTTAAATTTTATTCATATAGCGCTTTTAATGACGGTCGTTGTCTCAAAGCAGCGTCACAAAATTAAAAGAAGTTTAAGGAAATGTGTAGGGAAAAGGAAAAATGTGTATAGAGCATAGTGTTCCTGATGAGCAACGGTGGCAAGGAAAAACTCCCTGAGACGGCAATAGGTTGAAACCTTGAGAGGAACCTGGAACCCATCCTCATCTGGGTGATAACGGGGATTGATCTGCACTCATACGGTGTGTTAGGGAGCTGGAAGTTCAGTATAACAGGAGATGTCTACGTTAACAACAAGTTGTTATACAACTATAAATAAGAACTGGTTCGCTCGAGCATGTGATCTGTTTGTTGTCGAATTTGTTTTAAGTGCAGCTTTAATGCAACAAAACTGCGGTGATGTCATATGTGCAAAAACTAAATGTACATGGACGGGTCAATTAATTGTTAGCAGCATTTGTAGCGCTGTAGCTCCACCGCATAACTAAAACACATAAGACTTTCTTTACATTTGTAGTTTTTTTGCCTGTATTCCTGTTATCAGGTTGTTCACTGAGTGTACTGTATGTAGGCAAGAGCTTTTCTTTTCTCTCTCTCTCTCCACCTTTTAAGCCATGCTAATGAGAGAAACTCTGCCCCGGTGATATTTCCCGTCCAGATAACCCGAGTCTTCCTGACAGAATGGACGCTTTGTCTGAAACATTGTCTTTTATTTCCTCTCGGATTTCTCCCACATAAGCGACTCCCCAGTTTAACCCAGTAAAGGAGCAGAAGCGACCAATTGTCCTGTAGATTACAGTAATCCCTCTGTCTGGGGTTTTAGCGAGTGTATCCGGGCGTGACGGTGTCACTCGCGTGTGTGTGTGTGTGTGTGTGTGTGTGTGTGTTCAGCTCAGGAGACGATGAGGTCGAACTTGTCAGTATTAAAAGGCGGCGGATTGACGGCGGAGGTTTAGTGAGGTGGGTGCGGGATGGAGACGGGGTTTAATCTGTGCGACGTGTTCAGTGATGAGGATGAGGGGAAAAACGGAGATGGTCAGGACCCGGGTGCGAACTGAAGATAAAATCAAAATAGATATTTAATAATAATAATAATAATTCAGTTCTTTAATGTTGAACGTGTTGTGTTTCAGATTACAGATATAAAAAAGACGAGGTGTTTAAGAGACTCAAAGTCTCGACGTTCGCTCAGATGGTGAGTTTTATTTAATATGGAGTGTTTTGTGTGATCATTTTCTCGGTTACGTCACCGATTGAGGATTGTTCTCCCTCCTCAGGTGCTCCAAGTGGCCTCGGTGTCGGACCTGAACGAGAGCATGATGGACGACGTGCCTCCCCTCGAAGGTAGTCTGTTATTTCTTAATAGTTATTACGCAGCGCTGCTGGATTCTGGATTCTGATTGGTCAGGAGGGAGCGCAGCTTCAGATCACAGGACTTATACTGTATTAATGCAAACAGCTCGTTCGAACGGGAATTAATTGAGAGAATGAAGTTTTCTGTAAAGAAATGTTTACGGAACATATATGGAAGGAGTCTCCAGTTTCAGTGTTTTGGAAATGAGTGTCCTGGTATCTTCGGGAGTTTTTCTTCTCTCTCCAGTCAGGACTGTGTGTGTTGTGTTGTCACGAGTATGATGTCACTCACATGTCTACAGTAACGTTTACAAGTTTATTGTGATTCTGTGCTTTGGGATCTATAAAGCATCCATTTATCTATCTATTAATCTACACACACATCTTCCAATCATGCTCATCATTTATGACCTCATCAATTAGACTTTCCTTTTTCATCTCCTCTTTTTGATCTTCATAAATCTTTTTCTTTTTTGTGTGTTTATGTCTTTAAGATGTTTCCGAGTCAGCAGGAGGAGATCGTCTGCCGGACCACACCGACGGTCCGACCCACTCCGGTCCTCGACCTCCCACGCTGGCTGACGGCAACGAGCCGAGCGACGCGGCGTTTTCCCCCAGATCCACACTTCAGAGGTAACGCGAAAGTATTTATCATGATGTTTACACAACAACACAAGAACTCACACAGCGTATCATATTTTTATTGTTTTTACAAAACTGTAATGGTTCCATTCATTGTTTTTTTGTCATGAGAATAGAAAAAAAGTGTGTAACGTTATCCCCAGCCTCCTTTGTACATCCATACGGAGCCCCCTGAGATACAGCGCTGTTCCCAGGACCCCCTCAGTTCTGCTCCAACTGACCCCAGTGTAATTAGACCCCGCCCCCTACCCCTTACCCCCACCTCCACCCTCCTCCCCCCGTCCCTGAGTGTGTGTGTGTGTGCCCTCAGTGTGATCAGTGGTGTAGGAGAGCTGGATCTGGATAAGGAGGTGGTGAGGAGCGTGACTCCGCCCCC
>JAQMYK010000002.1:29991586-30002150 GCA_030014345.1 Clarias buthupogon
TGCTGCTCGACGTCCGAGACCGAGAGCTGTACGAGCAGTGCCACATCATCAGCGGTGAGCACACGCAGCACCTCTCTTCTTTTTTTTTCTTCTTCTATGTATTCTTTCTTTTGTTTTCTTTTTGTATTTTTCTAATATCACGGCTTAGTAAGCAGACAGCTGCAGTGTAAAAGGAATACGAAAGGATATCAAAAGTTTTGAGATTTGCGTGCCACAGATCCGGTCGCTCCCTCAGACGCTTTAAAACCTGGCAGTAGAATTCGCTATCGGCGGTCTGGATCCTGAGATGAATTCTCTATGCAAAACGCCACGAATGTCTTTAAAAAGACGATGAGAATGCGCTTGGCCGAACTGCGGACCTGCCTCGCATTTTTAGCTCATGGAGATCACGGCTTCTTCCACAGGGTCGTACCCGTACAGAAACGTTTCGTCACCGGTAATGATGCTCATGACGGACGAGTCATCCATGGCACTCCGAGGGAGTTCTTTGACATGATGTTCCTTCTGCTCCTGGGTCAGCAACCTGGGAACGAACTTGACAGCAACACAGCACATGTTCAAATCACACGTGAGGATTGCCTGGACTGGTCTGTACGACACAACGACAATGCCAGCAATGATGTGGATTGTAAACTATAATTGCCCTATCATGTCAAACGTCTCAGATTTGCCCAGTTTTGCCCAGAATTTCACGTTCATTCTTAGTTCTAACTTGCTGTCCATGATGAAATGGCAGACGTGGTAACGCACATGGTCAGAATGGCAACAGTAGCACAGCTAAGACAGTGTCTTTTGGCACACTGACTTATGAAGGTCGGTGCTCCCTGTGACTGTGCGTGCAGCCTTGTGCTGCCATCAGTTCAAGTCTCGAAACTTTTTGATACCACCTCGTTAAACACTCCAACAGGTGGTACTGGGGTTAATAGGACGTACACCTCATCACACCAGCATGTTGTTGATTATTTTTTTGCCATCGCACTTCCTGATGTCTTTTATTCCTCAATAACGCTAACATATATGTGTGAACAAACATGGCTGCTCCCAGTCAGTGACAAAGCGTCTTTGGTTTTTAAAATAAATAAAATTCAAATTTTGTTTAAACACTCTGATTTCTCTCTCTCTATCTCTCTGTACAGCACACAGTTATCCTTACACAATGCTCTTAAGGACGATGAATCCTTACACCAAGGAAGTGCTTTCATATGTATCCTTCACCCTCAGCCTGGTCTCAAGTCCAGTGCTGGTTTATAGTCTTATAAGTTCAGAGTGACAGAGTTAATGAGCATTTTTATATTTTAAACTTCTTGAACCGCTCGATCAGAGAAACATTCAGGGGAAGATCATCATCCTGTACGACGAGGACGAGAGGATAGCGAGCCAGGCGGCCACGACCATGTGCAAGAGGGGCTTCGAGAATCTCTTCATGCTTTCCGGAGGTGAGTCCTTGTATATATGTGTGTATGTGTGTGTATGAGTGTATATGTGTATACATGTATATCTCCTTAAATCTGAAGCACAAATCAAACACCTTGTATTTTATCTCCTCCCCATCTCAAAGGCTTGAAAGTGATCGCGCAGAAGTTCCCAGAAGGAATGACCACCGGCTCTTTTCCCACCACCTGTCTCATGTCTCTGACAGGACACTTGCGCCGGAAGCTCGCCGCGCTCCATCGGACGCCACAGCCAGCAGAAAGCAAATGGCGTTTCACATCCGAGGACCTCAACAAGGTCCAGCACTACCTGGAAGAGGTCCTGATTCCCTCTAGTGAGACCAGCAGTGAGTCGTCAGGTTCAGAGTTTTAACTGAGAAATTTAAGAAAAAAACAAACAGTACAACTTAAAGATTAATATTTTAGATATAGCCAATTAACCATATGTGTGTATGTCCTCTGTCTCACTCCAGGTCGTCTGAGCAGCAGGATGTCCACCAGCAGCTCTAACACGAAAGTCTCCAGTGCCTGGAATAGTCGACATAACTCGGGGCGCGCCCAGTCACAGAGCAGGCGGCCCTGGAGATAACCTATCATCATCCTCATCCTCCTCCTCATCATCATCATCATCCTCCTCCTCATCATCATCATCATCATCCTTACAACAGGAAACCTATCATGTAACACCCCCTTGATGTACTTGGCCTTGACGTAGCCTACGGTAGCTGTAGACCTGATTGCAGTCATCACGCAATGAAAGCTTTCAGTCAGACCTTCATGGCTCATGAGATTTCCTCAAACAAAGAGCTTTTAACATCGTTATATTGTTAAAATATAACCCCCCCCCCCCCCCCGTTCAAAAAATCATCCCGAAATGAAGACACACTTTTTTTGTTATATCCAGCTAAATTTACTCAGTGCAACATTAAACATCCAAGTGAAAGATACAACACCAACATGTCAGGTACTTATTTTCACCCAGTCTTCTTTGCAGATCTGCTCAAGTTTAGTTAAATTTGATGGCTTGTAGACTGCAGGCTTCATCTCTCTCCACAGAGTTTCAATTGGGTTTAGGTCTGGGCTCTGATAAGGCCATGCAAGGACCTTAACTTTTTTTCTCCTTCAACCACTGTGGGGTCAGTTTTGCTGTGTGTGCTTTGGGTTATTGTCATGTTGGACATATTGTCCCATTGACAACTTTCTGGCAGAAGGCATCAGATTTTCCATTTTGCCCCATCCATTTTTCCTTCTATCCTTATTCAAGTGAACCAAAGGATCCCTATTGCACAGAAACACCCCCATAACGGGATATTACCACCTCCATGCTTTACTGTAGGAATGGTTTTATTTACATGGTGAGCTGTATTGGGTTTCCGCCAGACATATCATTTTTTGTTGTGGCCAAAATTTTTTATTTTAGTCTCATCTGATCACCAGCGTTTTTACAAAGCTCAGTCATGACTGCATTTTTTGAGGAGTGGCTTTTTTCTTGCAACCCTCCCATACAAGCCAGAATTTGTGATATTGTTGTCACATGACCACTATTTGTCATAGATTCCTGCAACTGCTTCAGAGTTGCTGTGGGCCTCTTGGTAGCCTCTCTGACCAGTTTCCTCCTGGCTCTTTCATCCAATTTGGAGCGATGCCCTGATCCACGGGGGTCTGTATTGTACCAAATACTTTCAACTTCTTAACAATGCACTTTACTATGCTTCTAGGAAGTGATAACGCTTTTTTGCACCCAACTTTATCGCTGGAAAGCTTTTGATATGGCTTTGCCACCCATAGCTGATTGTTTGCTTCAGTTGGACTGAAATGCTCCAACTTTTCATGCTGAACTAATCAAAATGACCACAGGTCAAATGACTTTGTGTGCCATTGAGAAGGTGATTAGCTTCACCTGACTGAGTTTACAAGTAATTTTTAGGACGGGGTGAGCCTTTTCCAAATCGAAATGATTCTGTTTTTTATTCTTTTTATTTTTCTTTCTGACATGTTGGTGTTATATCTTTTACTGTACTTGGAGTAAATACAGCTGGATAAAAAAAAACTGAATCTAATGATGCAATCTAATGAGTCTTCAGTGTTTTCCCAAACAGAAAGCGACTCTTTTTAGCGAGTCATGTCAGTCTGCCATATTGTGCCTTATAACCAGCGACCTAATGCCAGGCATCCAATTAGGAGAAAACACGCCTTTCTCATTACAGTTTATGAAAGACTTCTTAAATCAAATGCGACTTAAAAAAAGAGTAAGCATCACTGTGGCCATGTTTCCATCGACTGAAAGTCACATCCTGTATATGTAAAAAGTAAGACGGAAATATGTCTTTTTACATGAGGAAGTAATGTAAAATAAAACCTAAGAGCATTGTCAAACTTTTTTTTAAATGTTAACTAAATTGCTGTACTAAATCGCATTAATTAATACCTAATAAACACCTAGAGCAATACGACTTAAATACAGAACCGAATACAAGGCTGTACCAAAAGTAACACAAACGTAGGCAAAAGGTTTTCTTTTATTAACTGATACAAATGTTTTTAACACATTTAACCCAACCTCCATCACAAGTGATGCATTTGTGCTGTCTTCAACCCCAACTCTCAAGTCCTCTTTTTAAAAATCTTCTTTGTTCCAGTAGCTCCTTCTGCGCTACAGAATGTATATGGAGACGACACCATTCACAAGAGCGATGTGAATTTAAAGAAGGGGAACCAGCAATGATGGCAAACCATACAATGGGAGACCACCTTAAACAGGATCCGAGAGTTGGGTTCAGTAGTGCATGGCTTGTGATAGATACTATGTTGAGTACCTTTTTGTCAGTTAACAAAAAACATGATACCCACTTTTGCATTACTTTTGGTACGGCCCTTATATACAACCGTGAATGTGTGCTGATATTCAGCCTTTCTTTTTAAAAAAAAACCCATCGTGGTTGAATAAATATTCCACTTTGCATCGCTGTAAGTTTCTGTTCTTGTGAGAAACGAAAATGAAATGAAGGAAGTTGACGTGTTTTTACTGTAACAATGCTGTGATACAGTTATACTAACACTAGCACACGTCTTCAGTAGAAGACAGGTTCTCTAATTCAAGTGTGAAACTGATAAACTGATTAGGTCTGTTTGTGTCACTGTCACAGTCTGTAGAGGTGAAGCAGGAACTCAGGTTTTGTAGATAAAGCTCTTTGATTACTGTTCTTCTCATTCTCTTTTCTTGTCCTCACCTTGCTGCATAAGCTGCAGGTTATAACCCCAAACCCAATGATGCTGCAGAAATGAGGTTATATCCCATTTAGTAAGCTTGGTTCAGAGCGCATGATCAGATAGGGTTAAGGGCCTTGCTGAAGGACACAACAGTGGCAACTTGGCGGTTCTGGGGCTTGGACCCCTGACCTTCCGATCAGTGACCCAGATTTGCTGCTCCAGGGATATTATTTAAGGACCAGCGAGAGATGCATCAAAGCTCTCATCACCGCTCGAGAGTTGCCTCAAAGTGCATTAAGTTTTGAGTGATTATACACTCTTATTTATTTCTTCCTTGGTCCATTCTCCTTTGTCACACCACAATTGACTGTCAAAATATACGTCTACTGTTTTCCGTTTTCGACCCCTATAAAGATAACACCAAGACAAATTAAATTGCAGAAGTTACTCTCTTTTCTATCATTTACCTTGCACTCAGAAAAGCAGAAAGAAGATGAAGAAATGAAGAAAGGTGCAATATGTGATGTATAAGATGCTCTGTGAATGTAAGGCCATGATCTTCTACAGTACTTCAGTGGTTTAGATAGGGTCTAGAAGCCTTATTTGACTATTTACAGTAATTTAAGCATTAAGATTGAAGACACCACAGTTGAATTCTCAATCCTGATTTGTCAGAAAGTGTTGATTAATCTCCTATATGAAATTAATTTTATTATTGATCATAGTTTTCCCATTTCTTTGTGTAAATGTTAATGGAAATCACAGCCAATTGGACAATCTTCCACTTTATTATTATTATTATTTTTAATGGCATGCAATTCCTCATGAGCTGAGTCGAGCTGCTGGTTTAGTACGGGTTGTTCTTGGCATGCTTCATGATGGTCATGAGAGCCAACCAGGTCTCCTGAGCAGTCGGGATGATCTGATTGGCTGGCAGGACGAATCCATATCGTCCAGTGTCTCTCAGCTCAAAGGTATAGGAGTACTTGATGCCTTGTTCGTAGGTCCAGTCCACGGTGCCACCGCTCGCTTGGTCTGAAAGGAATCATTAGATAAAAATAATAAATCGATCGACAAATTCAGAATTGGGTCCAACATGAAGAAATCCATTTTTAACTACTTTGCTGGGTTGTAGACGCTAGTCCTAGCCAATAATCTGAGATGCACAGAAAACTATCTCAAAGTAACATTTACAGTTACACAGCAGTGCAAAATATAGATAATTATCTGAACTACATACAGATGGTAGTGATGATGCTGCCATATCTGTACTGAGTGTTATACAGACTGCTCAGCTCCGTGATGGCCTTTCTTGCAAGCTCATGCTACATAAAAAGAAAAGAAAAGAAAACATGATCACATTCGGAAAAAAAAAGACGATTTATTAAGAGGAGGTTTGGAGGTTTGGAAGTCTCACCAACTCAGCCTGGTCCTTGCAGGGAGTTTTGGTGTAGCCGTACGGGTAGAGGAGCATCTGAGAGTAACTGTGGATGGACACAAAGGCTTTGATGTTGCCATGAGACTTAACAAAGTCTACAATGGCCTTGACCTCAGGCTCGGAGTGAGCACTCGGTCCACGGTACGTCTCTGAGCAAGGGGTACTACTCGCACCAGGACCTGGAGAAACAAATGGATAGGAAGATACCTTTATTGCTGGAATCTTTCGCTCACACATATGACATGGATATACAGTATATACAGTATGTGTTTTCTCTTACTACCTCCAAATCCAGCATCCCAGTTCCTGTTGGGATCGACTCCAACGCAGCTAGATCCAGGATTGGGCTTCCTCGTCTTGCGCCACATACGGTTCTGTACATACAATCATAAAGATTTGTTATATATTAATTTTTTTATCACTAGAAGCCATGATCTGTTGTAAGTTTCACAGGCAATAGTTGCTTCTCTGGTTGCTTATACAAATCTTTATAGACGAAGAATTTTATGCCTTGACCTTGTGAGTGTGTGTCATCTTGTGCCATCTTTGACACTTTTAACACTCACACTCGTGTGGGTGAACTGGAATCCATCGGGATTGGTGACGATCTCCAGGAAAATGTCGTACTTGTTGAGGATGTCGGTCAGCTCTGCGTCACGTCCGTAATCCGTCACGATCTGAAGCAAAAAAAATTATATTGCATATGATGTTAAATGCTAAACAGTTTCCATGCTAAGTGGTTTGAAATGCTATTGAAGGTGCGTTGGTTGATGGAGCAAGAAATGGTTAGAACGGACCTTCTTGGAGAACCAGATTCCACTAGCTTGGGTCACCCATTCTCTGGAGTGGATTCCAGTGTCGAGCCAGAGGCCAGGTCGGTTAGCACCAGTGCTAAACTACAGAAGAAAAAAAATAACGTCTTTTATCGTAACCCATCAGTGTTGGTGTGAATTCAGCTGAACAGCAAACTTTATACCAACCAATGTGCAACTGGATTAGATGTGAAACATGCAAATCCAAATAATCTTATTTTTGTGAAATAATCTAATATTGTCAATGGACTCACTTTCAGGATGTTTAGCGGACGTCCCTCGTAACTCTGTCCGATCACGATCTTGCTAACGAAACCAGGGTTCTCCTGCACCAACTGGTCAATGAAGCTGTTGATCTGGAATGAAGTTGAGTTTACTGTTAACAGATGTATAGTTACATTTAATGCAATCTATAACACTTTATTTATAACTTCACTCCTAATACTGACACTGGAGACTCCGTCCATAAATGTTAAACATCTCCTTAAAGAAAACTACATGATGGGGGTCTTCTCTATACTACTCCCTATGAACAAATCATTACCATAGCAACGCTAACATATTACAACAAGCACATGAATATAAACCTGTGATTGGCAGCCGCACTACCGACCCAGCTGGGGTACTGACCTCGTTAAGCGTGTGGTAGCTGGCGTAGTTGTAATCATCAGTGCTTCTCGACTGGAGAGACTTCGCTCTCAACATCTCACGCTGCTCTTCATCGAGAACATCCTGAAGGAGCGAGAAGGTTTTACATTGGTTTACCGAAGCACAGAATCATGAAAAACACCGTAAATGAAACCGCGACTCTACCTGAAGATCCTGGATCATGATATCGTAGTAGATCTCATGGTACATCAGGAACGCCCTCATGTCCTGCAGGCTGTGGAAGGGAACACGGACATCGATGGGCAGCGACACGTCGGCGGGTTCCATCCAGAAATCCAGCTACACACACATATGAAGGCTTTGCAATCTTTGATATTAGACTAGTGTAAACTGTGAAGCTACAAAGTTCTGGAGCTTCTAATTCTTTAAAATGCTCTCGGATGTTCTGAAAATTATTTAGGAATTTTACCCCAAGCTGCTCCTTCTCATGGAGTTCCTTCAGGAGATCGAGCTGGGCCTCATTTAAGGCAGTGATCCGAAGGACCTGGTGTCTATCAGAATATAAGTCTAATCAGTCACGGCTATTATCAGGGCATCTAGAAACTGTCCAGGAGATGTTCCAGCTCAAAGCAATCATCATGATACCTTTTTCTTTTTCATTTGACACATTATTAATTAGGGGCCAAAGTCACCAGGGATCACTCGATACGATATTATCATGATAAGTAAGTTATCGATAATTTCAATTTGTATTGTGATTCTGTTAGTATTATTATTTTTAAAAAAATATATCCCAATTCAATATTATTACTATTATTATTATTATTATTATTATTTAGGATTTGTTACAATTGGAAAAAGGTGCTGTGCTGCATGTCAATGTGTGAATAGTTTACAACACAACCTAAAGAATAATAGAGAAAAAAAAAAAATATATATATATATATACTGTACAAATGAATAATAAATAAATAAATAAATAAATTCATTAATTAATTAAAAGGTCATACACGAATTGCCACACAAATGGATCACGATAAATATTGAATTCTAACTGAAGTAACTCTATTATTAATAGCACTAAACATTTTCAGATGATTTAGACATGTATTAATACTGTAAACACTGTATGAGCACAAAAACTTTTATTCTTCTTATTATTATCATAGATATGTCATTAGTGACCATTATTAAATACAAAATTACCCCTCGAAGGTCTCCTTGCCAAAAACGGCCACAAACAGAGCCAGCAAAACCCAAAGTCCTCTCATTTTCCTTGCTGAAGTGCGACGTCCCAGCACGAGTGTCCTTTTATATTCCTGCACGGTGACCTTGAGACTCGGACGGCACACCGGACACGCTGCTCTGTTTCCCACACCTCGAGCCAAAAAGTGCCTGTGAGCTACACAGCAGATTCAGGATCAGGTTCCTGTTGACTTTTGTGGTTAAATAGAACAGAAGAAAATGGTCCTGGATCAGCGATCATCATTTCTGTTTCACTGGAAAATTTGCACTGAGAAGACAGCAGATGCACTTCATTATGGATTTCACTTCTTTACAAGTCTGATGCAATCATAACCGCTGTTTAACACTGTTTTTGGTGTTGTTACGTTAAAAACAGACTTTAATTACTTACCATAAATCACGCTTAAAGTGCTGGAACTTGTGATTTAGTATATTTGTGCAAAAAAAATAATAAAAGTAAAAAATTTAGCTATAAATATTATATAAGGAAATGTCAAAATTCCAGCAGATAAAGTTTTCCCAAAGCTTCCACACACACACACACACACACACACACACACAGAATGCTTAGTGTGTGTGGTCAAACATATTGTACTGTACTATGAGGGGTGTTCAAGTCAAACCGGGACTTTTGATTGTTCATAATAACAGAGCTCAGTTCTGAGAGTAAAAACTCCCTTTATTTCTCTATATAATCTCCTGCTGCACTAACGCACCTATCCCAGTGTTTCACTAGAGCTTGGACACCATCAAGGTGTGAGAATGTTTTCTCAGTACGCCGAAGCTATGATCGGACTGACGGCTTCAAGTTTCCAAATACCGGCCTCCCAGGAACTCCTTTAATAGTCCGAACTTGTGGAAACTTGTGGTTTGAAGCGAGGTCAGGACTGTACGGGGTTGTGGCAGTAACTCCCAGCTGAGCTCCTGTAATGTGTAAGTGGTGTTGGTGAATGAGTGTGTGTGCAGTTCTCACAAACAGCTGCGTCTTTTCTGCAAGTTAGTAGAAATTCTGTTGCATACACACAAGAAATGTAAAAAATTTATCATTTGTTAAAGAGGTTAAAAAACAGTTGTGAGAGAAGATATTCAGGGGAAGAGGACGTGGAGGAAAAATAAGAGAGCGGGGATTATTATTATTAATTAATTAATTAATTAAGAAAAATGATGGAGATATTTGACATTTTGCTATAATAAATAAATAAATAAATAAATGAAAAAAAGTTTTTATCAAATATATAGAAACATTAAGGGGTCAGTTGTTGTCTTATTTTTTCAACCAAGAAATGTTTTTTTAAATTCATTCTTCTTATTTTTAAAAAATACAGTACAAACAAAGCCCTATTTGTAAAATTCTGTAAAACACAAATTGAAAATTACAATAAAAAAACTACAGTATTAAAGGTTCTTTGGTTTGTGATGATGCGAGATGTTCTGTGTAGAACCCTGAGCACAGAAACATATGTAGAACTAGATATAAAGATTTAGAACGCTTTCACTTCCTGGTGTATTAGACATGATTTATCACCATTTGTTGGTAGAGATTAGGTTCCTATTGGTTATATAAGTGGTGCTGAATCCAGTATGAATGATGTATTATTTACTTCTTGAGCCCCACTAAGCTCTGGTGCCAGAAACATGCTAACAACTAGCATTAGCGTTAGCCAGTCGAGTCGAGTGTAGCCGAATGTAGCGGAGTAAGAGTAGCGCTTCTTCTTCACAAATCAACTCAAGTAAAAGTACAAAGTACACTACCGTTCAAAAGTTTGGGGTCACTTTCTAACTCCATGATGGTTCCTGATTTTTATTTCTTTCTACATTGT
>JAQMYK010000002.1:30100755-30112859 GCA_030014345.1 Clarias buthupogon
AATGAGCCGCATCCTTACCTCTGAAAAGATTTGTGAAAGAGCCGAGTTTCTTCAGAGAGAAGAGTGTGTGTCTCTCGCCCATGTGTGTGTGTGTGTGTGTGGGTGTTTGTTTCTGAAGGGGGATTCTCACACACAGCCGGCACAGTGTCAAATTACGCTCGCGCACAGACACACACACACACCGCGATGAGGAAGAAAATGCATTTTTAACCTCTGTATTGAGAATTTCTTTTGCTTTACTCACGCGTGCGCACACACGTGTGTTATAAGAAACAGTACACGCGCTGTACACACGCGCATCCGAACACAAAATAAAATATGTTTTACACACACAAGGGGTCACAGTGTTATAGGAAACATCCGTACACGCGTGTACGGATGTTGATTATACCAGTTAGAGACGCGCACTAAGACCCAGCAGGGGAGACGATTACCCACAATTCTTCAGCACAAGAGAGAGAAAAACCGTTGGCTCAGTTGTGATCACGTGTCGCTCTGCGTCAAAACAAGATGCGCATGCGTGATACATGATACTCGGTGCTCGTAAACCAAGACAACGCTCGTTTTCCAAATCAAAATTTATTACAAATCTTTGCTCGTCTTGCGGAACACTCGTAAACCGCTTTACTCGCAATCCGAGGTTCCACTGTATGTGGAATAATATAACAATACAGCAAACAACTAGGACATTAAAAACGATATAGAGTTTAAAAGAATCAGGTTAGTACTTTAAACACACTCTCCATGTCTGATATGGTTTAATTCTTTACATGATGAGATCCAAGTCCAGCTCTCGTGAGGAAGCCCGCGGTCTAATGGCACGGGGCCTTTTGAGTCACGCCAGGTTTGTCTGAACGTCAGCTAGACGGGGTTTAAAGAGCAGAGAGTCCGAGTGTAATAAGCAGCTAAACCCGCTCGCTCGCTCGCTCGCTTCACATCCAGCCCTCGTTCATTAACCCGGCTGTTTATTCATTCCCTGGATTCCAAAAAAGGGAGCTTTCGCAGACCACCTCGACGCCAAGCTCATTAATACTATTTAAGATGGCGATGGGAGAGGATTGTTTGAGTCATACTCCAGCGCCACAGTTTAAAAATTTTTAAGGTCAGATGTAATAAGCCATGCAAGACTTGCGTGCTAAGATCGAGGCTAATAAGATCATGGAGGTTATACAGTATGTGCTGGGTCATAAAGTTCACCAAACTTTTTCCAGCAGAATGAACTACTACACTTTAGTGCAATGCATTTCTCAGTGGACGATGTAAATGCTTTCATTCATTTGCGCTACATAAAGTATCTTCTTGCTGGGGGAGGGGGAAAGATTAGCAAGAACTTTATGTTAGGTTTAGCTAATAATCACTCATGTAGATAAATAAAGCGTACTTAAATGCACAGACAGACAGATAGATTACAAATAGCTAGATGTCGATTATCATTGCACAGTACATGCACTCATCAGAATCAACAAAGTGCAGCTTGAATATGTAAATGCAATATAGACAATAAATACATTTTGGTGGTGTGGTGGTTCGCACTGTCGCCTGGACACCTCCAGGGTCTGGGGTTCAATTCTTGCCTCGGGTCTGTGTGCATGGAGTTTGCATGTTCTCCTCGTTTTTGGTAGGTTTCCTCCGGGTACTCTGGTTTCCTCCCACAGTCCACAGACAGGCAGATCAGGCCAAATTGCCCGTAGTGTGTGAATCAGTGTGTGTCTGCGATGGACCGACACCCCGTCCAGGGTGTACCCTCGAACCCTAAGTCTCCTGGGATAGTGTACACCCGGTATACAGGACAAAGCGGTATAGACGATGAGTGCGTGAGTGATTAGCAACAACGCTGCTTATTTCTATCCAAGAACTATGGATTTATGTACATATTTTAGTTTAGGTGTTTTTTTGCATTAGGTGATGTCTCCCCCTGCTGGTCGACCTCCAGAGAGCATTTCATTGTATTTTTTTTTTTTATGATGACCTGACCATCCTAGGAAACAGGACACAAAAAGGAGGTGTACTGGATGGTGTGCCAACACACACACACACACACACACACACACACACAAATGGGGAATTTGGAAACAGTAAATTAGCCTGCAAGACAAGTTTCCCAGAGGAAACTCATCAGGCACTGAGAATGAACCGGAAGATGGAAAAAAGGAGACTCAACCATGCACAAACAAAGGAGACTTCTTCATTAAACTGGCACAAAGTGAATAATAAAGGAGTGGTGGTAGTGTGGTGGCTCAATGTGTTAACACTCTGAGTTACTGATCGGAAGGTTGGAGGTTCGAATCCCAGCTCTGCTGTTGGGCCCTCAAGCAAGGCCCTTAAACCTTTCTGCACCAGTTGACCCCAACATACTAAAAAAAAAGAAAGCTGGCATGTTCAAAGAACAGAGAGTTCATATGTGATTGAGAGACTCTGAGCTTTTCATGTGTGTGTGTTTGAGGAAATGGAAATGTTTACGTTTACTTTCCAATTTTGTCATCTCTTCTTTCACCTTTCATCCTTTTTTCTCCTTATTTCCATCTTCTTCTCTTTTTGTACCCAATACTCCTAGTTCACTTTAGTTAGAGTTAGAGCTCCTGATATACCATACAAGGTGTGACACCAAACTCTTTCCTAAAGCCGACCTTAAATATTATGTCCAGCAGGTGCACTCACTCACTCACTCGTCATCTACACCGTATACAGGGCCCTGGGGAGTCTATCCGGAGTCTATCCTAGGAGACGGGACGGGGTGCCAATATGTCACATATACACATATTACGGGCAATTTGGGAACAATAATTAGTCTAATCTGCATGTCTTTGGACTGCCGGAGGAAACCTGAGAACCCGGAGGAAACCCACCAAGCACAGAGACACGAGGCGGGAACCAAACCAGGAACCTGGAGGTGCAAGGCAACAGTGCTAACCACTACGCCACCGTGCCGTCCGGGTACAGTCCATCACAGTTAATCATCCTGGAGCATTCTGGGTACATGAGCTTTCCAGAACAGCTTTTCCTCTTTCTGCTCAGTGCTGCCCTCTGCTGGCTGTCTGGTGCTTCAGCACAGCCTCTTACAGTGATTAATTGATTCAAACATGAGTGAAAAAAAAACAAAACAATAAATTTATAGTTAAACAGCAGATGTCTGGTTTTGTGGGTTTTAATTAATGATGAAATGTGATGTTTAACACGTCTATGAGCAGACACATGACACCCTGATCATGGACGCTCTTTATCCATGAAGATAAACGATGCTGTCGGGTCATGTTGTGTTACAGATGATATGACACACACAGTAGCCCTCATTTCTCAATCTTGAGCTTGAACGCAAAGTGAAGACGTATTACAAGACTGGCGCTTTGTTTTCATTTCACATTTCCATGAGCTCAGCTCTCGCGTCTGTCAGCGAAACACTGATTTATAGCCTGTTGTTTCCGTCTCCCTCAGGGCGTCACGACAGCTGCTGCTCTCATTTCATATCAAAAGTAAAAGGAGCCTGACGTCGGTCATGAGTGTGTAACGGGACAAAAGCGACGCCTTTCTGGTGTAGAACGAAACATGACCTGATGTGACACTACAGGTGTAGAGATACGACTGTACAGGTGGCTGTGATTTATGTGAAGGTTCGTGTGTTTTGAGACACAGTGTGTGTGTACAGTGTGTGTGTGTACAGTGTGTGTTTAGCATGACAGAGGCTGGTAGCTGCCCATAAAGGTGTGATCTAATTCACCACCAGGTGTTTACTGTATTTCTACTGAACTGAGTCATATCGCCATGGAAACGGGGGAATAACATTTTTACAAAGGCCTATCTGTCTTTTCACAGCTGGCAGGAAAGTCTTACTGTTGTGATAAGCTTCTGTGTAATGAAACGCTGATTTTAAAAAATGTGACTGTGTGTGTGTGTGTGTGTGTGTGTATGTGTGTGTGTGTGTGTGTGTACGTGATCGCATCTGCTTTGATTTCTCAGCTATTGTGGTTTCTAAGCTGAACTAGCTGAACTTTAACTCATGCTTAGCCTTAACGGTCAGAAACATAAATATTGACACCCTAAAAAAAAAGTCTAAAACACAAATACCTTCAAAAATCATATCAGCCATTGTTTTCAAATAGAGAAACGTGCAAAAAACTGTTGGCACCCATGAAGTATATTTTAATACAGTTTAATTGGATGGGTATCACTTGGACATTTGGACATCATGTTCTCTTAGACACACAAGCCAGACGTAGACCCGTGACCTGGCAACGTGAGTACAAGATCACGAGAGTTGTGTGATCTTGGGATCTTTTCTTGAGATCTGTGGGTCAGTGAAGTCCGGACTGACCTTCTCAGTTTGCTTCCACCGCGACCTCCAGAAAAAGAAAAGTAGAAGGAAGTGACAGATTGAAAGGCTGTCATTCATTCCCATAGTCTCCAGGAACTACTATTGTTACAATTGACCATTTCCTGCTTCCTCTGGAGCGTAAATATAATGTTACACGTACGTGAAATAGCCGTGTATTTGCATACCGTTGGGAAAACGGAGAATTTTTAACAGCGGTGAGTTGGCACGTACAGTAAGGACAGGATTTAAAACTGCACGAGAAGCCAAATGCCATTCAGAAATCAGAAAGCCCTTAAAATAATTCTGATATAAATAAGTGGATTAGTTTAGAGCTGGTGCAGAGCTTCTGCTAAGTAGATAAAAAAGTTCATATAAATAAAAAATAAAGGGTAAATTCAGATTCAGAAAGTCTGTTTTTCAAAAACCCTGTTAGCGAATAGATTCCTGTTATAAATACAGCCTCTGGTCCAGATTTAGGGAATTTACGCGCACAATTCTGAGCTTTAAAATGGACTTAGTGGCTCAGCGGTGTTTCTTCTTCTCTTTTCAGATGCGGCGTCACCAAATATTAACTTTACATTTGGAAAAGGCTCGGGTCGCTGTTGAGCCTATACTGTATGCCATCCAATAAAGTGATTTACTGCACATGTTTACCGATATCACTATGGTAATGATTTAGTATATTACGAGGGGTGTTCAAATCTAAGCAGGACTCGTGATGACATTTCTGGTAAATGAAGTTATAAAAGCGATTGGAGTTTACAGAAGACTTCGAGCACAGTACGGTGATAGGACTCTTAGCCGCAGTAAAACAACTGAACGTTTTAAACAAGGCCGCAGATCTGCTAACAACCATCCCAGCCGAGGGGGTTCCTGACCTCGCTCCGTGTTTGAACCAGTAATGGAGTTCCTGGGAGGCTGGAATGAAGCAGGCAGATGATGGCTCTGGCATACTGAGAAAACTTTCTACCAAGCACTAGAGAAACACAGGAATAAGAGCATTAGTGTATAAGGGGATTATATAGAGACATAAAGGGAGTTCTTACTCTCAGAACTGTGCTCTGTTATTCTGCACAATGAAAAGTCCCGCTTTGACTCGAACACCCCTTGTTATTTTCCATGTCCATAAACGTGCCAGTTTGTCCTGTTTCATGTAATAAAAACAATGCACTTCAGCACTTAACATTTAACAAGACTAAAACATATTGACCTCAGAGAGAGAGAGAGAGAGAGAGAGAGAGAGAAGTGCTTATTCAACCCTCAGGCTGTTGTGAGATTTATTTTTATGTTGTGAGACACATTTCATTCAGATACACAAACACGTCTCAGGTTGTGAGCTTGTTATTTATATCATAATTAATAAACTCTAATTAATGCATCGAACCTTAAGTGGACTAAAACATGTTGCCAAATCATGTATTAATCCTTCATGTACTGTTCTAAGATGACAAAAGCGAAACGATCAGGATCACCTAATTACATCTCATGTGCACCCTATTCACTATATAGTGCACTATTTTTGAGCACTAATTTGTGATCGTGGCTGAAATGACTGTACAGTTGAAGCTCCAGTGCTTTTCCCATAATTCATTGCTGTAGGCTAGTACGCATTAAGGACTTTGCTTAAAGAACAGAAACACTGTTTTTAGGACACTGTATCATAAACGAGGCTTAGGATTAACTACACCCAGTGTACTAAATATGATTACATTTATTTATTTATTTATTTATTTATTTATTTATATATTGTGTGTGTCCTCATGATTTCTGGTTTCCTCAGATATGTGTCACACAATATGAGGCACACGATATGCTTCGAGAGTAAAATAATCAACCTCCAGGTCATTGTGTTTGTATGAAGCAGACCTACGTACTATTCCGACCCCTACAGGCTTTATTTTCTTATAACAGCATTTCCTGAAGTCTTGTCCTCATAAACATGTAACACTATCATAACGTATTGTGATGTGAAAGTTAGATATATGTTTTGAGTAAAAAAAACGTTAATTTGCAGCTTTACGAGAACCAATAACACTGTTGTAACTCCTTCCTCCCATAACATCCCCTTAATACTTGTTATAAAATACCAGTTCTAATGTATTTAGCTTATAATAGATTTTTTGGGTTACAAACCTCTAAATCATAAAATGGTTTGGGAAAACATAATCTGGTAAAGTCATGTGACGATTAGTGGATATACACTGGTATCTGGATATTTGTAAACACTCTGCATTAGGAAGGACGGGGTTTGGGGTTTGACAGTGAACCCAAGCCATGGGGGTTGGACAAGTCAGGGCTCTCAAGTCTGGATCAAATCTGTGACAGATCAAATATGAGAACAGGTTGATCTACCAGGAGAAGCTGGAAGAAGATTTTAAACATGAGTATTAATATTTCTCTATTGGTTCTTTAATAATGTTCCCTAAAAATTGTAATAATAAGAAAAACTTTTTTGTGGTAGTGCAATAGAAACATTACTTCTAAAATTACTACACAGTTAAATTGTTACCTTTTATGCCTGTTATGATTTTTTTATCTCTTTAGAATTATATTAAATGTTGCAGAACATCCATGAATCAGGCCATTGAAGTTCCGGTTCTCATTCATGTTCAGTGTTGGGTGTAACGCGTTAGAGGACTCGGATTACTTTTTTGATGTAACGAGTAATGTAACGTGTGGGTGCGGCATTTAAGTACTCAGTAATTTAGTTTTTTTTTTTTTTAAATGTAATACGTTATTCAGACAATTTATGTAATCCATGAGCCAGACAGTGATTCCATTAGTGTGTGTGTGTGTGTGTGTGTGTGAAAGTCGTCCTACAAGCCCCGCCCCCGATACCACCCCCCCCCCCCCCCGCCACCCCTCTGTTATTTCCTCTATCTTTGTCCTGAAGATGCCAGAGAATTTGTAACTTTATAATTTTTTAATGCAGAAACCTTCACGACATCTGTGCATTTCACAAGTTCATTTCACAAGTTCTCCTCGTGCGCAGAATTTACTCCGGGTTCTCTGCTTTTCAGCCGTATTACAGGAGTTTGAGTCCTGATGCTGATAAACATCTCCTGAACTGCCAATCTGAGTGACTGTAAAAAACAATATCGGCAAAGATATTATTGACTGCGAGTGAGTGTCAATAATAAATCAGCGCCCTGCTGATGGACAGACGAGGCGGTACGAGTGTCCCCTGAATGAACCTGTAATAATTCAACCATCAGGTCGGGTTTACAGTAGCAGTCCGGCCGGCTCAGCGTTTAATTAACCTGCACTGTATCGACGTCGAGGTCGTAAATAAAAAACAGACAATTAGTTTGTCTCACTGAATGGATGGTTTAACTTTTAGATGTAGGAGGATGTGCTGTGCGGTCTTCATGCCAATTACCATTATTAGGTGCAAAAGTTTGTACACCCTTAGTAGAAATGAAGAAATTGTATTTTGAAAATTGAGTGTGTTTGGTTGCACAGATGTTTGTCTGCGATCACGTGGAAACTAAATAAAAATTTATATAAGGGGGAAAAAAATGTACAGACGCATTTGTAATATTCTCTAATTAACATGTACAGTGAGTGTACAGTGAGTGTACATTTTTAGTTTTAATCAGGCGTGCTATATAAATGTTCAGCGAGTGGAACGCCTGATCCTTGAAAAACAACAGATAACTTTTTGTCAACTTCTGCAAAAAGTTCACATCTGTCTGTGTGAGCTGTACACACAATTATTCACCAACACCAAATTCATTCGCCACCCAATCCTGACCTCGCTCCGAGTCATTTCCACATGTTTAGGCCATTAAAGGAGTTCCTGGGAGGCTGGCGTTTCAGATCATGGCTCCGGCGTACTGAGAGAACTTTCTGAGTAGCAGGGGGTTATATATTGTAGTTATATAGTTTTTACTTTCATAACTGTGTTCTGTTATTCTGCGCAATCAACAATCCAGTTTTTATTTGAACACCACTCATATATGTCATGTATAATAATAAGACATTGAAGATATTTCTATTTAGCATCTGTTGAAGTGCATAATCTACTGAAAATGTCGGCTAGTCACAATATCGACCTCAGACATCAGTACAGCTGAACCGTTTATCCCTGAGGTCACATCATAAACATAAAACTATTTAATTACTCGTACAGTGTTACAGCATGAATGAAAAAGAATCATGCCTTATATTTTAAGAGGACACTTTTGTTTGGTTCGTTTTTTTTTTCAGCCCTTGTAGTACATTTTGAAATATCAGTGTAAAGTCAGGACCTTGTTCATGGTTTTACTACACTGCCACTTTTTAATCGTATTTTATGCCGCTGATATGTTACGGATGTACGGGCCTCCTAAAGAGTGATGAGCTTTAAAGACGCCTAGAGGCCTGGTCTGTGTGCTCACTGGGGTGTGTTGGGGATTGTCGTCTTGCTGCAGGACACACCCACTCATTTAACTTATTAATCCACTGCACAATATATTGTAAGTTTTTACTTTCATGCAAAGTAAGCATGTGATTTATGTTTTATAAGACACTAGAGCTGTTCAATGTTGTAGTACACCAGTCTCACCAGTAGATGGCAAAGCAACAGCTTGCTTTCTCATAGTGGCACCTAATGAGTATGAAACTGGTATAAAGTAGTCCAACTGCAAAAGGAGCATGAAGAAATAAGTCAGGGAAAGAATAAATCTCTCCAAATATTTGTGAAATGTGAGCTGTTTACCGGAATACGTGCCTGAAACAGGTGGTGTGGTGAAGCTGAATGAGTGAATCATGTTTGCCTAGTGTGTCATAGCACACACACACACACACACACACACACACAGGGATAGTTCATTACTGGGTTTCAGAGTTAGCTTGGCACAAAGTGACCTTTTCTTTCCCTTGTTTTCCCTCCATCTTGTTTCACAGCCGGATCTTCACTGTCCAAAAGCATGCTGCACATCATTAACGCAAACACGGTACAACAAAAAAGCTTGTGTCATGAACAGTGCCTGCCATTTTTAAATCATACACATGACCAGATTATTAATTAGATTTTATTGGAGTAAATGTGCTCTGTTTTCTGCATTAAAGATAACAACTGAAAAGTGTACAGTATTACGACCCCTAGGACGCCCCTACAGGATATAAAGTGCCCCCTAGGGTGGGTGGGTAGGTAGATAGGTAGGTAGGTTCAAAGAAAAACCTAGATGCTTTTTTTTTGTTGAGGATTTGTTTTAAAAAATTGTTGAAGCACCCTTCCCCTATTTCTAAGCAATCATGATGAAATCATTTCAATGGACAATAAATAAATAAATAAATAAATAAATAAATCCCACAATGAAATGTCCTGTAGGGTTCCACTGTGCACATGGAAACGTGATAAAGTGCCCTAGTGGTTGGTCTTTAAGTAATCAAGTAGTCAAGTAAAAATTGTTGTGATGTGTAAGAATATGTGTTAAAGTGCTGTTTAGGATGCACCTGCATGCAAGAAAACAGGAAATGTGCCCTCCCATGGGAAAAAACAACAACATTCGAAAAAATTAGATGCTCTGCCCTTAAGGTGCTCCCACATGTGATTTAAAAACAAATAAAATGTGCCTTTGGTGGTAGTTGAGTGTTTTTGTTTTGTTTTGTTTTGCTGTCCTTATTGTCTTTTTGTATAGTTCTTAGCTAGTTGTCGTTAATTTACTTTGTATTTAGTATATCGATCCTGGAGGAATGTTGTTTTTTTTTTACTATGTACTGAACTGTATATGGTTGAATTGACAATAAAAGCCTACTTGACTTGACATGAAAAAATATAACTAAATTAAATCTAGGTGCTCTGATGATGGTGATGTTGATGATATTGAGGATGTTATTGATGATGATGATGATGATGATGATGATGATGACGAATATATTGATTTTATCGATGATGTTAATGATGATGAGGATGATATTGATGTTATTGATGATGTTAATGATGATTATATTGACGATGATATTGATGATGATGATATTGATGATTTTGATGATAATGATGATGATATTGATGATGATGATGATGATGATGATGATGATATTGATGATGATGATGATGATATTGATGATGATGATGATGATGATGATGATGATGATGATGATGATATTGATGATGATGATGATGATGATGATGATATTGATGATGATGATGATGTGACAGCTGTGAGAAATGCACAGGTCGACCACATTAATTTCTTTTTTTTTTTCACTTTGGTGAGTATCAGGCAACACAAACTCTTACGAAACCATTTATTTATTTATTTATTAACACAAAACACCACCACTGCTATCAGCAGGTATTACTTTGATTACGTTTCTAAACCAGCGTGTCCAGAAATGCTTTTCTTCCTCTCATTCCACAGCAATTGGCCGATGATAATACTCATGTTTTATCAATTACATAAAAGCGACACATTATTTATATCTGTTTACTGTTTTCCTCTTTCTTGGATCACTGGGCCTGCTTATTTTAATTTGGCACTTTTTCTGTTGTATCGTCTTCCTGATGCAACCCTCCCCAATTTATACTGACTTGTGCAACCCCCTGTGGCTGGATTACTGTATATCTGTTTACAGTTATGTTGGGGGAAAATGAAAAGAAAGTATCACTTACATTATAGCATCAATAAACAGATGTTTGAGTCCTTCACCTCGCCAGCCTGTTTTTTCTTCTCTTTTTAATTAGACAAACAAACAAACAAACAAATAAACAAACAAACGACTCCCTGCTTGTCAAGTTACAAGGAAATATTTTGGGGAAATTTATCATTACACGGGCCACAAGATGACATAGTGGTTAGTCTTCTTTCACCTTCAGGGTTGAGGGTCCAGTTCTCGCCTCTGGTCTGTGTGCATGGAGTGTGCATGTTCTCCGGGTTTCCTCCAGGTGATCTGGTTTCCTCCCACATTCCAATAAAATGCAGATTAGGCTCATTGGTTTGCAAGTGTGTGCGTGTGTCCCTTCAATGGTGCGTGCCCCTACAGGATACAGAAAAGAAATGAATGAATGAAATTGACAAAGACCTGAGACTGGAGACTCCTTCCACCCATGTTAAGTAAACATCACTTAAAAGAAAACATTTACATATAAAAACTGTTGCTTTTTTAAAGAAAAATATTAGAACAAGTAAAGTTATTATACTAACCTGGATATTAATTACACCTTTAACTATTCATTCATTCATTCATTTATTTATTCATCACTTTTATACCACTTATCCTGTGCACAGGGTAACGGGGGGCCAGGCACGGTACACCCTGGACGGAGTGTCAATCCTCCTGTCAAGGGCACACACACACACACACACACACACACACATGTCCAGTTACTCGGAAATAAACACACCAAGCACAGGGAGAACATGCAAACTCCACGCACACAGTCCCTGAGACGGGAATCGAACCCCGATCCTGAAGGTGCAAGGCCTTGAACTACTGTTAGAAAAATAATCATCAATATTGCATAAAGAGATTTTATTTATAATATAATTCTTAAAAATATATATAATGTAAAAAAAAAAAAACAGCTGCGGACAAAAAAAAACCTGTTACATGTATCATCATTGTGGCTGAACAGTTTTGTTTTTTGAGAATCCACTAAAATGCTTTGAAAGTGTAATGTGGCCTAGTCCTCCTTGTCGCGTGGTCTTGAAGGAATTTAATGCCTTTCAGATCACATTTTAGTGCTGTCCGCTTGTGATCCAGTCACCGGATAAATGTTTATGAAGCATACATCATTCATTCATTCATCTTCTATACCGCTTTATCCTTGATCAGGGTCGCGGGGGGCCTGGAGCCTATCCCAGGAGAC
>JAQMYK010000002.1:30112959-30124528 GCA_030014345.1 Clarias buthupogon
TGACGATCTTGATGATGATGATGATGATGCTGATGCTGCTGCTGCTGATGATGATTTTGATGGTGATGATGATGATGATGATATTGATGATGATATTGATGGTGATGATGATGATGATATTGATGATGATATTGATGATGATGATGATGATGATGATGATATTGATGATGATATTGATGATGATGATGATGATGATGATGATGATGATGATACTGATGATATCAAACATGTTATTGATGATGTTATAAATTATGATGATGTTATTGGTGATGATGATGATGCTATTATTGATGATGATATTGTTGTTGATGATGATTGATGATTGATGTGTGCGTGTGTGTGTGTGTGTGTGTGTTTGTGTGATTGAGCGTGTCAGAGTGTGTATGTGTGTGTGTGTGTGTGTGTGTGTGTGCCCTGTGATGGATTGGCACCCTGTCCCGGGTGTACCCAGCTGTTTGCCCTAAGTCACCTGGGATCCTGTGTACAGGATAAAGCTGTACAGACAGTGAGTGAGTGAGTAAAATAAAAAATGTTTTTAAATTTTATATTCTTCTTCTTCTTTTATTATTATTATTATTATTATTATTATTATTATTATTATTACTAATAAACTTCTATATAACTAAACGAAGTCCTCCATTCTCATCGACCAATCAGCGTGCTCGGCGCCTGATGACGTCACCCAGTGCAAAAAGTCCGCGTTCACCTGAAGCCTCGCGCACCGTCGCTCGAGCCAGTCACACGCGCACCGCGCGCGCTGCGCTAACAGCTTTAACGGTTTATATAAATAGAGAGTGAGAGTGAGGGAGTTAAACCGGTTAGTGTTCAGTCCGGGAGTCACACCGCTCCCCCCTCCTGTCTCTGTGTGTGTGTGTGTGTTTATACATCTCTTATAAAGGACGTGATAAGTGGAGACTTTACTCCGGCTCTAAAGAGAAACTTTAGTGGTATTTTGTCGCTGCGCGAGACGGCTGAGCGCGTGTGTCTCCTAACACACCGTGTAAAGATGTGATTCCGGATATAAAAATCTCTCTTTTATTCTTCTGCCGACGTCCGTCAGGCTGCTTTTACACAGGTAAGTCTGTCATGAATTTAATATATATAGTTATTAAAGCACAATAATAAGAAAGATTTGGGTAAATAGCGGGTCAGTTTGGTTGTCATGGCAACGCCTTAATCAGATAGAAGTAGATGTACACTTGTTTTTATTATTAAAATTTTTTATTAACACGTATCATGTGTCGACACGAACGAATCTCATATTCTGTATTTTATATTCAGAGTTAAACAAAGTTGAAGTTTATTGTGTGAATTTCCAAATATCTTAAATATTATAAATATACCTGTCCGGCTGGGCGATACAGGCGTGTAATATCTCGATATCACAATAAATGACGTCACGGTATTTTACAGTAGAGATGTGAATCACCAGTCACCTGCCCATACGATATAATCACGATACCGAGATGCTGATTCTATTAAAATTGAGATTCTATAGCTATCATGATTTTATAAACATCCTGATTCGATACTACATTTCCCCCTGATTTTGTTGCAAATTTTAAACCTTTAAAAAAAAGTTAATTACATTTCACCCCTTCCTTATAACATTAGTTTTCTCACTTAAAAACCAAGCGCAGCATTTAAACAACACAATCTAACTTTAAATGCAAGAGTTTAACATTGAACTGAGCAGTGCGTATCTCTGTGTTTCTAAACAAACTTAGCAAATAATTCACTCCTACCACACGGGATGAAACCGTAGGAGTAGTTCAGAGTGCGCCCCCTGTAGAGAAACAGTGACGTTTTACCGACACAAATACCTCCAAAATTCAAAACAGTGAGTTGAGTTGAGTGGCTGCGATTTTTGCACACAATTTGACGAAATTAGCGCTCGCGGTGTCGTGAGACTGGTGTAAGCATGTGTAATGAGTGGGTTTAAGACTAATTTGCTCATAGATAAAAAAAAAAAAAGGCAGATCAGAGGCTTCTAACGCATGTGATTTTTGATAATGTAATGCCATAAAAATGCATTTCTGTTGCACCAGAAGGAAGTGTCTGCGCTCGATACAGAATCGTTTAATAATAATACATTTTATTTATAAGCACCTTGCAAAACACTCAAGGACACTGTACAAAAAACAATCAACAATATAAATGTGAAATACAAACATCACAGAAAAAACAAGCATGTACAAAAAACAATGAATTATATCAGTTATATCTTTATATCTGACTGGCTGATCATCGGTCACGGCCAATCAAATGAAAATCTAATTCTGGTCACTCACTGGTCCACCGGTCCATCGAGTTTAAAAAAAAATATTTTGGAGTCTATCCCCCCATCTTCAATGTACAGTATATCTGAGGTGTTGTGAGCGCTCATAATATTAACTACCTAATTTGATGTTAAAATGTTTAAAACATATTTTTGTGAACAAACTAGGTTAAGGTTTCATGCTGTTATCTTCTTATATACAAGCTGTACTGTACATAGTGCACTGTACGCAGTTTTCTGTTTTTCAAACTACATTTACAGTTTAAAACCGTTCATCCAGGTAAATGTCAAATTAATAATGCTGTCCGAATTACTTATTAACACACACACACCACACACACACACACACACACACACACACACACACACACACACACAGTTCCAGTAAAACGGTTCCTCCTGTCCAGAAGCCTGTTTGTTTTTTTTCCACGAGGCACAGATAAGGACGCTCAGCCCCTCTCCGCTGGCTTCGATGGCAGGAGACAACATACAGTAATCAGCTCTTCTCTGTCTTCTCTCGTCTCTCGCTCGAAATGAAAAGCGCTTAAGCCAACTAAAAAAGATAAATCACCCCTTCAGCGTCTGCAGCCCGACCCGCCTTAATTGAGTTTATCAACCGCTCCCTCGAGGGTTGTCTAAAGTTAGCTTCTTCCTCGCGGGCGCGTTCCCTCCGCCTGCTGCTGCTGCTGCACTGATTCATCTGCGTGACCACATCAGTGTCGCGGAGATGTTTAAAATTCACTCATTATGTTAACAGTGGTCGGTAGTAAATTGCAGGCTTTTTTTTTGTGCCTATTTAGAAGGACAGTTTGTTATGAGACTCCTGGGTTTTAAAATAGTAAGCAGTGATTTCAGTGCTTTTGTGGCTCCCAGGCAGGGATTACACATGCGGTTTAACCAGGACTTGCCCCGGGGACGTTTTTCTAATGGCCTTACTTAAAGTTCATTCGCTCACTGGTTACGTGGATTCCGTATGTAAATGAGAGATGTTAACTCGAGGAGCATCAACCGGAAAAATAAATAAATAAAGAGCTTAACGAAATGTTCCACAACACCTCTGATTAATTATTACCAAGTCATTTTCGTATCAGTTTTGATATCAGTATTAAAAATTAAAGCACAGATGCGTCCTTGTTCGTTTCTGTACATTATGAAGCGTGCATGATGATATTGATATCGTTTTTGCAATAAATTCTCATCAGACTCCATTATTTCTATTAATTACCTGTTAATTTGATGGTTAAATCTAATTGAAATCATGTTTCCAGTTATACCAGATGCTTTTTTTTTTTTCCTGAGCATATTTTCTCCATTTTTTATATTAATATTGAACTTTCCATTCTCACTTCTTTGCTTATTTTCTTTGCCCTCCAGACAAGCAAAATGAGAATTACCCTTCCCAAAGCCGGATGCATTCTTCTCATTCTTCAGACGTTATGCTGCGGCATTTTTGGCCAGTGCAAGGAACCAAGTGAAACCTCCAAACTCAATCTCTCCGTCACGTACGGCCTTCCTCGCTTCGTCTCGAACACACCTGTCCAAAAGCTTCTAGTTTTCAACGGGAGCGTGTACGCCGGCGCTACGAACACTCTCTACATGTTATCTGGCGACCTCGAACAACTGTCCCAGTATAAGACCGAACCCGTGCACGATGACCCGAAGTGCAAAGCCTGCTCAGGCTGCTCCTCCGGCCGACCCCCCAACGGCAACAACACCAGCACGGCCCTGATCATGGAGACCTACTATGACCCCGAGCTGTTCGTCTGCGGCACGGTCGGGAACGGCGTCTGCAGCTGGTACCTGCTGGAAGACGGTCAGCTGGACGTCGAAGTCAACTGCATCGGCTCCCACAACAATGACGGCAGCCGCCATGTCGCCGGTCCATCCGGGACGCAGATCGTGAACGTGGAAGTCGGTAGAGTCGTGCGGTTTTTCGTGGCCAATTCCGAGCCGCTAGATCCTCCTCCAGGGCCACGTCTTCACCACACCATCTCCGTACGGAAGCTGTGGGACACCCAGGACCGATTCGAGTTTGTTTCCGAGCAGTCCTACATGGACCTAAAGCCAGAGCTGCGCGGGAACTACCCCCTGCGCTACGTCTACTCCTTCCACAGCGGCTTGTATGTCTATTTCCTCACAGTGCAGCGGGAGAGCAGCACGTCCAGGGCTTTCCACACGCGAATCGTCCGCATCTGCAGCTCCGACCTCGAGCTTCAGCACTACGTGGAAATGCCCTTCGAGTGCATCTATTCGGAGAAAGGCAGACGCAAGCGCTCGACGCAGACGGTGTTCAACGTCCTTCAGGCGGCTCACGTGGCCAAAACCGGAAGCAACCTACGCAGGGAGATGGGCTTCAAAGAAGGAGAAGACGTGCTCTTCGCCGCGTTCGCCAAGAGCAAGCCGGACTCGCCCGAGCCAACGGCAAGCTCCACGGTGTGCGTCATCTCCATCGCCGAAATCAACAACTTCTTCAAGGACTTCATGAAGCAGGCCTACACCAAGCCGCTCTACCACTTAACGGGAGCCAAAATGAAGTCCTACAACCAGGTGATTTGCTCGTTTTTTTTTTTTTAAAGCATAAAGATTGCGACGGGCACGTAGGACGCAGGATGTACGTAGGTTTGACACACGCTGTCTTTGAAAGAATTCTCCAACGTGTTTCAACTGAAACCCGATCCGCTGCACCTGTAATGTCAGTGTGAATACCCCAAACAAGAATTTCACTATGTTTCCTTGTAATCGCCAACACACGTGTGACGAATGCACGGGGAATGTTTCCAAAAAAAGTTGAACATAAGCCCAGGTTTTCAGATAAAAGCGCTTTTATCTCCTGACCACTCGGCTCACAAGTTCAGGGACAAACGAGAAAAAAAAAAAAAAAAACGAACACCGCCTCGATACTGTCAGTGAAATAAAATGTCGAGTCGATATGATATTGTGTGTGTGTGCGCGATACGTGATGTCACGTCTCGACTGTTTAACCGTGACTTCATACCCTCGAGTCACAAACGCAGCTCATATTCACTTCAGCTCAATCCTTCCTAAAGTAAGAAAGAAAGAAAAATCTTGAGAGTATGAATTTGTAAATCCATATTTATATTCAGAATTATCTCTGTTTATTTTCATCATGTTTGTTCTCTTGCCCTGAGTTGTTCCTCAGTGAAAGAAAGAAAGAAAACAATGAATGAAAATTAAGTCTGTTATAAGGCTTACAGAGATTAGGTTTAGGAAAGAGTTTCTCTGAATTTCGTGTGTGTGTGTGTGTGTGTGTGTGTTCGTGCTATGATTTAAACACTCACTGAACATATTATAAGCTTTCATAACCCAGATCTGGCCTTTTGTCCGTAACTCACGGCCTCATCTTTTCCCTCCCAAGGCTATAAATCAACCGAGCTGCCTTTCCATCTGTCTCTCTCTCTCTCTCTCTCTCTCTCTCTCTCTCTCTCTGTCTCATCCATCAGCACAGCTTGGATCAATCCCTAAATCACGGGCAATCAATAACGGCATGAATTTAACTCCTGTCGAGCCTGTCGATATACACGCAGGGCGATGGTTTCCCAGAGTTCATAGCAGAACAGGGTTATACACTCACATGTCCAAGAGAACTGCATAGAACTGAAGACGGCTCATAACGAGCGTACTCGCTAACGAGATACCGACGGGTAAAACATGGCCGAGGAAGTCTGGTGGAAAATCCACACGTTGAATCAGACAACCTCACTGCTCTTAAATTAAAATATCGTTCTAAACCGTAAAAAAGTTTATATTATAGCTGAGACCCCAGTGCTGTTGAATTTCTCCGTTCTGACTGGAAGTATGAGTCGGTTCTCTGCAACAGCAAATCATCACATCTTCACTAAACAGGTTGAAAGATGAAGACGTTTCCGGGTAACAAGACACGATATTCAAGTAGAATCTGTTTAATTCGTTCAAGTGAAATAAAACATTTTCTAGCTGCGTAAGAAGAGTAGCTAACGTCTTAGAGAGATCTTCACAACCTTAAATGTACTGTAGCTCCCACTGGATAAGAAGAACGTTCTGTTGTTTATTTGTTAATTAATACTTCATTGTAATCACTGCCGAAGGAAATACTTTATTCACTAGTTGTCGAGCGTTAGTAGTAAAAAGTGTTTTTTAACGCTTAAGTTTTGTGTTTTTTTAACTTTTTGAACTGTTTGCTCTGCCTCACCTATGTTTGCTCGGAGGTCGCGAGGAAACCTCCAGCCCTTTGAACCGCGGTGACACGTGAATCCGACTCGGCTATCTTATCAGGATCTCCGCGGACAAACCCGAGACCTCAAACACCCCAACAGGTGTCCTTTGTGTATCTGTCGCTCTCTGAACGGGTCGGTTTAACACTCCATATAGACGTAGAGTGAAGCTATTTCCCTCCTGCTCTCTCTCTCTCTCTCTCTCTCTCTCACTCACGTCTGTTACAGTTCCTCATCTCCTCAGCGCTTCATCTGTCCAAACTTTTACCAAGTGCTCGCTATCCATCATGTCAGAAACCCCTATCAGGCACCTCAAATATTTTTGTTCGGCGTATCTCCTGCTCTAAACACTGTCATCCGCTCGGCATCAGCGTGACTTCTACGGCTCCTCGCTACGTCCGCGTACCAGGGCCAAGTTCGCTTTCAGTGACACTAGGTAAGTGCCTCACACCATAGATTACCCCTAAGAGAAGATACAGATGGACACAAAGCCTGTCTTTCACATTGAGTGTTTAAAGAAGACCCGGTTTCAACTTTTTCCACTAACAGTTTTTTTTTTTTTTTTTTTTAAAGGAGCAGCAGAATTCTCGGTGCCATGAGTATCAGTTGAGTTTATAACAGCAGATGTTGCACGGGAACTCGTTTTCCTTATCACTCCTTATCTGAACAATATACAGTACACAGTAGGCTTTAACCACGACGCTGCAAAGAAGGCGTGACGTAACCCATTTCGATTGTCGTTTCTTCCTTGGATTAAATAGTGAGAAGAAGAGACTCTTAAAGGTCTTAAAGGTCCCATATTTCTTTAACAAGTAAACACTGGTTTCGCCCCAAAGTGTGTGTGTGCGTGTGTGTGTGTGTGTGTGTGTGTGTGTGTGTTTATGTTCCAGCTGAAATATCCCCTATATGTTTTTTACACTTAAAACCTCCTCTGATTCACTCCTTTTCCACATGCACCATTTCAGTGTTTATGTAAATGAGCGAATGCTAAGCCACGCCCCTGTAGAGTAAAAAGGGAGGGGCTCTGCATATATGAGGTCACAATAGGGGAAAAATGTGATTGGAAAAATGTTGAGGCCCCCCCCAGGCCAATACAAAATGGAAAGAGGGCGACAAAACTGTGTAAACATGACTAAAAGTGATTTTCGCGTAATAAGTCGACTTCTTTAAGATTCTTTGATGTTTATCGTAGTTTGTTTAGTGATATTTGTGATCCAGTGACCCGAGGCATATCATGCCTAACAGTGCATCGATAATTTTTTATCAGTACAGAGTATGTATTTATTAACTGACAGACATCTTTAAAGTCAAAATTTTAATACCTGATTAGGATTGATTAGCCAAACAGCCCGCAGATTGCTTTTAAGTTAGATCTGAAACCTCATTGATTACGGTTTCCAGCCGAGCGACTTCTGATCGACTGTCGTTTTAATTAGAACGGCGCTTATGGCTGTCTTCAGGTCGCGATTTTTTAAAGAATAATGAAACAAACACTTTCAGGATATTCGATTTAACTCCGCTTTGCTCTGTCTTGTATTTTTAATAAGGCTGGGACACACACACACACACAACTTGATCAGAGTTTAATTTTGTGAATATCTGATCATTGTGTATTGTAGAATCGTAGTTTAATCGTAGTTTAACATGAATCGTAGTTTAACGTTTTATATACTAATATTACAGTTCGCTGTCATTTCTACGTGAAATCCTTCCTATTGAAGTGCAGTAGTCTCAAATGGTAGGATATTTAGCCCCACCCACAAAATCCCATAAAAGGCAATGTTTAGAGGGAGCTGAAGTTTAGAAGTGACCGCTAAAAGGTGCATCGTTTTCTTCTATTTTCTAGCAGGCGTTACTTTTGTTTTATTGGTAATTTGTATAGGATTAAAATCATGCATGACATTGAAATAAATAAATGATTTAAACTTGACAGTAAATAAAAACACTAAACAAAAAAAAAAATCAGTCTCGATTTACATTCGCCTCAGACTAGAATACCTCACTGACAGCCTTACATTTAAATGCTCCTGGCAAAGATTTACTGATGAATACAAACGAATCCGACTTGATATGTTGGTAAACACACAGTTCATTCCAACAGTGGTAATTAGGAGCTGGCACGGAGGGCGAGCGAACGAACGAGCTGCAGCCTGCGCGCTCACGTGCTCGCCGCTCGGTCATGTCTGTGTTCGCACGGAGTGGCAGAACCTAGTGTCGTTGTTAGGTCAGGGCTCGGCGCTACCGAGGTTTTCCGGCTCGCTCCAGAGGTACGGAGGAGAAAAGAAAAAAAAAGCAGGCGAGGTGCCTGTCGTGTCCTGCCTGACCGCTTTTCTGTCCTGTTCTGTTCTTCTTCCTAGTAGCGTGTCCACATGGCTGAGAGTGCAGATGCAAGTGCAGGAATGTTACAGGGCTGCCTCGCAATTATATGCTGGAGAATGTGGAGTCTCTCACACACGCACACACACACATATGCATACACACACAGTGGCGTCCAACGGTCTGAACAGGTGGATGTACCGTACACAGCTGCATGTTTACACACAGAGTCACTCTCAGCTTCTGCGTGACTCCGGACCATCGTGATGCCAGGAACAGACGGGCAGCTGGTGCTCAGGTGCATGACGTACCACTTTCAGTCTCACACACACACACACACACACACACACACACACACACACACACTGCATCTGTCCCAAATAGGCTTAACAACCTGAGGAAGATTCAAAACATACCCCCTAATCAATCTGTATCTTGTCCCAAACTAAACAACAAACTAAGTTCTTCCCGGTCTCTCCATCAGCTCATCCATATCACGCAGCACAAAGTCTAATCCGCCGCGCCGCGTAACACACTGACAGGAAAACGCTGTCCATCCTTATTCGTTTCCTGCTCTTAACTCTAACCCGCATATGTTTATACTAACAGCCGTCAGTTTTCAGTCTCACTAATTAGATTTCAGAACATCAGTTTTCACTTTTCCCTGTGCTTTATTATTTACTCTAAAGTAAAAAAATTAAGCTCTTGTATTATTCAGGATATGTTTTACAACGTGTGCGTGTGTGTGTGTGTGTGTGTGTGTGTGTGTGTATCGGCGAGACACGAGGCCCCATAAAGCAGATAAAGGTAAACCGTAAAAAAACCCGTTCCACGGACACAACCTGCCGTCTGTTTTCTCCCCGTGTGTGTGTGTGTGTGTAACGTTTCCCTCCAGAGCGTCGCTTTACAGGTTTATTTACAGGTAACACTTTTTTTTTTTTTTTTTTTTTTTTTACGCTGCCTTCCAGCGCTGGATTCCTGTCAGCTCTGCGTTCAGCTTAATACAGAAACATGCGTAAGCTGTCAAGTCGTCCCGGTGATTCACTCGCCTGGAGGGCATGTGTACTAATCCGGATTGTTCGTTCCTTATGACTCCAACTTCCTTATTTTCCTTATTATTATTTTTTTTTACGTCTTGCAGCAATTTCCTGCTTTCCTGGAGTGTGAGTTTCATCAAAGCACTTTTCATTTTGTTGCTTTTTTGTTTTTTTGTGATGCACCATTTACTTTGTTGTGTAGTTTTGTTAGACACACGAGTTGTACTTATTATTCAGTAACTACGACGCATTATTCAGTAACTCCGGTGAAACTAACAGGAGGAGCCGTGTAAATGAGGCAGGAATGTTAAAAAAAAAGGTTAAGCCCGGATCGCAAAACCTACCGAAGCAGCGCACGAGGTTTAAACAGTTGAGCGGAGTTTTAAACCCTGAATTCAGATTAAGAGCTTTGTTTATTGTTCTCAGATTTACCACTCTGTCAGAAGGAGTGACATTCTTCCACACAATGGGCCTGTCGGATCCTGTGCGAACGACCGAAGGAGGGAAGCTCGAAACCCACAGTCCTCCACCCCACCCCACCCCACCCCACCCACGCAGACCGATCGCTGACTTTATCAACAGCCGATCTCAACGCACACAATGCAAACAACAAATAAGAAGAGCTTCTTATCTCAGTGCTCTTTTCAGCGCTCGCTCACTCAGACTGTTAATAAGACTTATTTCTTAGCAGACACAGCTAGTTAAAGCACCTGCTGAAAGGAGAGCAAGCTTTAGTGGAGCTTGAAAAGATCTGATAGAAGGAACAGTGGTGTTAGGCGACGTATAAATACAAAATACTCGTAAACAGTAAAATTTCCACTCATCAACCAACTCAAGAGACCTTCTCGACTACCAGTTCCTTCACATTTTATGGCGTGGCATCAAATCGACATGTGTAAACTGTGTGAAGTTTCCCATCCTTACTTTTAAATGAGTTTATAGCAGTCTTATCATTAGATTAGTTAACATACAGACAGTACTTGGCTTAATCTATAAGCCAATTACTAATTCACTAATTACTGTTTGAGATCGTAATCATGAACAGAGTTATCACTAACTAACTAAAGTAGAACAGCTGCAATAGCTACTCATGACTGGAACCGTAAAAGAGCTGTTTAGAGCATTTGTCTTTACCCAGGGCGATGCACATTTATTTCATGACACATATTAGCATTTGAGGGTCTCGCTCAAGGGCCCAACTATGGGGTTTAAACCTGTGACCTTCAAATCAGTAGTCTGGCATCTTAACCAATAGGTTACCACTACCCAGGATGTGCGTTTAATAAGCGTTATGTTCTAGACTGGAGTGTGGAGCAGAAGATTGAAAGGAAAAAAAATATTGCTTTGTAAGGGACATGCCATTCAAAACAATCAACAACACAAGTTTCCCAGTGTTTCTGGGTTGATTAGATAGTTTATAATACTTTAAAACCTTCAAGAAATATACTGTAGCTGCTTGAGCCGAATCACACAGTAAACTTTAGCGCTACTGAGACAAATCAAACAAAAATCCCAATGCCCCCCCAAAAACGTAATCAAATTTACAATCTTAACATTAACACCCTGATGCTCAGACTGAACATCTTTTGTTTGACACATTTAGCACAGTTTGATCTTATACTACACTACCAGTTATTTCTTTCTACACTATAAAACAATACTGAAGGCGTTTATCCAAAATATACAATAATCTCCTTTGAACAGTTGATATTGAGATGTATATCTGC
>JAQMYK010000002.1:30131103-30148579 GCA_030014345.1 Clarias buthupogon
CTTATATATTCATATATACTTTAAACTTTTAATATATTGTTCAATTTTAAGCATTCAATTTTTTGTTCAATAAAAATGTATTCTTGAGTCATTCACCATCATTTTGTGGCTTTTGTAAAGTATCGGTTCAGGCACCGTTTTGGCACCGGTATCGAATAAAAACCCAAACGATACCCAACCCTATTAATGACATACACCTGAAAAAGTGTATTATTCTAAAATGCTAAACTGTGAAGATTTCGCAACACATATTTGACATGGTTACGGACACTACAGATTTTTTTTTTGCTTTTTAAGCTTTTACCAAAAAAACAATTTAAGCAACAATTATTACATGTCATATGCTTCTAGAAGCTATCAATACTCATAAAGAAATATGAATAATTTGCATTTAAAATGATTATTGTTTAAAGTGAGACAGTTTAACGCTGAAAAATGGCCATTTTTGGGGCACATATAAAGTCATCTCTCCAAAACGGCTGAAATTTTTAGGGAAGCGAGATCGGTCACTTAAAATCTTGAGTAATGAAGAAATTAACATTTTTGGCTAATGAAAAAAATAGACTTGTTAGTCCTTTCAGTCTAACCAATATGGCTAGTACGAGTAGTTTCTACTGAAAACCAGAGCACTTGGATAGTGTGTAGGACGAGCCACAGCATCATGGGTCCACTGAGAACTCTAAACCGAGAACATTTGAAGTATTGTGTTTAAAGAAATGACTTTTCCTTCTGAAAGTCATGTTGAGATGCGTTTATCAGCTTGAAGAAGCTCTCGTCCATCCGACAAACAGGAATGAAACTCTGATACGCTTAGCGCTTGAGCTTTATCTGCATCTGATTTTTATTTGAATATTTACAGAATTAAAAAAAATAAAAAACTGGATAAAGGTTTAAAGGTGGAAATTCAAGCATAGTTTCCTCCCCCAGTGTGGCATATTTATGAGGAAAAACACCGTATTTGGACAAGAAGGCTTATTTGGCAAGACTTGCCTTATAAAAAGTGAGCAAGCCAAAAACAAACATGGAGTCTATGTAGATCCTAGACACCAGGTGGACAAAGTCCTCAGAACAAAAGTGGACAGGAGATGAAAGTTCCATCTAAGGCATGAGTCGAGGTGGTGACTCAAATGCTGACTCCAAATCAGACACAGAATCAGTTTTATGTGCCAAGTATGTTAACACACACACACACACACAAAAAAAAGGAAATTGGTTCTGGCTTTAGGTGACTCCCAAGCAATACAGACAAAAACACAACATATGTGCTATTTACAGAATGTACACAATACACAGGAAATTGTTTACACTAATTAAAATCTGGACCGTAGGACCACAGAATGTGTAAACATATCTACAATATACATACTGTAAAGTGTGTGCATACATGATAGTGCAAACCGCAAAAACATGACAAAAGCATGACATACAGAAATAAAGTTGTGACGTATAGAGTGTGTGAGCGCGCAAATTGATATCTTGAAAATTTCAGACAACCAAGAACTTTATCCTTTAAGTGACTGCCGATGAATCATGCTGCATCTGACCAAGGACGTGATGTACAGTACAGTAGGATGGAAAAAGAGAAAGCTTGGTTTTGATTTCAGGTTGGCTGAAGAGAGCTGAACGCACACGCTGAAGGACGGACAGATTAGCCGATGAACTAAAACCAGCAAGTCTTAAACTGAATCTTGGAATAGATGTGTCTGGAATAGGTGTGCTGATATCCAGATGTTTGCCCATTCCCACAGTGGTGTGGATAATTCTGAATTTGCGATGCAACCCCCCCTGCTCAATGGCGGGCTCTAATCCTACCTTATTACTCGCTTCTCTAATTACCCCTTCCACACTGCTGATCTCCTTGACCCAGTAATCTAAGAAACTCCAGCAACACCAGAGTCGGGTTGCTCTGTAGCGTGCAGGTGGTGATACCCTTCCAATAACTACCAGCATCACCACCACTGAGACTGAGCTGCCCAGGGTCAAAATGCCATGTTATTTCAGCCAGAAGATTGAAGCCGATTGCGTCCAGCTCCAGAACTCCCGCAATTCCAGGAAGCTCCATCTCCTGGTGCTCCTGACTGCGGCAGCATCACCAGCCTGAGGGACAACAGTGAACATGTGGACGTGACATTTTGGCCTTCAGATCTCCTTACACCCAGATCAGGCCTCACAGAGGAGACGCCGAAAGCCGTAAAAGCTGTAAAACACCAAAGGGGGCTCTCTGTAACCCTAGCAGCCATCCATTGTGCCGGACACAATACGAATCGCTCCAAATGTTACACTGGAGCCACTTTTGTGCAGGGTCATTATTGCAGAGCGTGATTTTTTTTTTTTTTTTTACATTTTTTTTGTCAGGGGAATAACACCACGCCGCAGGACAGTATTTCAGGGGATTTAAAAGTTTAAAAATATCAGATATCTGCGTGGGTCTTTGTGGAAAAAATATAACTCTGCTCTCTTTATGTCAACAGCATAAAGCCTAAGGTGTATAACCTTAGTTACCTCAGTCACCATGAACAACACATAGTCCGTGATGCGATATTACAAAAGGGTTTTGAAACTCTTCCATGAATGTACGTTTATGCAAATGAAACTTAATTGCATAGCATAAAATCGTAGAAATAAACCAGTAATCAACACATACTGGTTTGCAGTGATTGCCCGGCACGATGTGATTGCAGTAGATGCAAAAATCTGAAACGTGGCTACAATCGCTTTTCTATTTTAGGTAAATAAAGTACAGTTAGGAATGTCATTGTTCTTTTGGGCACACAACTATAAAAAGCCTCAACTTTGATTTAAACTTTAAGTAATCAAGAGAGACAGAGAAACCTAATACCACAAAATCCTAAAGAGAAAGCTCTTCAGCATCATCCCCCCCCACCCCCACCCCTCGAGACCGACCTGCCCCATTGGAGAAAGTCTCTCAGTAATCGCTGCTGAAGTCTGTCAAAACAATGCACTTGTTTTTCATTTTCAACCTCAGATCCATTACTTTGTCTACGCAGGAGAAGGGGAATGCACGTTTTTTTCTTCTCCATCTTTCTGTATCTGAGGAGACTAATCACTAATTCCTTCAATAAGCAATGAGCTCAATTGGTTTATTTTGCGATTGGCAAAACTAATTCAGAATTCTGGTCTGATCTGTAGCCGATGAGATTGAGCAGCATGTTTACACTGGCCTGCCTCTTCTTGCACGTCTCTCTCCACCTCATATCACATCAGAGATGAAGCTGTCTGTGGCAGACATTCCTCTGTCTCTCTCATCATGCTGTATCTGGTGAAGCAGTCCTCTAGTTCTACACACTGTCTCACTCCCTCTCTGTCTCACCTGGCTCAAACTGGTACTGTACGTTTGTCCCTGGCTGGCTCGGAGTCCACTCAGCTGGTAACGGGAGCAGGCCCCGTTGCTCCTCTGTCCTGATTTATCACCTGCCTGTATTGTTCTCCGCAGCTTCAAAGCTCCCCTTTGAGACGTGCCCTCGAATGAAGCTGTGAGTTTCGCTCTGAGTGCATTCATAGCCGTGACTCATACGTCTTACTCACCATGGTAAAACACGAGTGAAAAGAGTTCTCTGAAAAGAATTATGAGCCTGGTGCTAAAAGTAATACAGCTTTCCGTATTGTTACTCTCTCTTTTTCTCTCTCCTCCCTTTTTGCCCTCAGATTGGCTGGCAAAGGGGTAAACAGCTTTTCTCCTATCCTTGTGAACTTTTTGTGCAGTTTTGTTGCCACTGCCATTCTATAGTGTAACAATACACCAGCTGAGCTGGTGTGATCCCGCTCTTAATCATTAACCGCCTGCTCGCTGTACTTGGTTGAGCCCTTTAGTCATGGGCTCTGGTGCCAGGGTCTGGTTTCATTAATAATTGATGACTCCTTGGGCTTCATGCTAGGTCCTGTGCTAGCTTGACCGGCCATGACACTCCCCATCCTCCACCTTTGATGGCAGGTGTTTGGGACTCGTACAGAGCGAGTTACTTTGGAAAAGTCTGTCTAAAGGTGAGCTTTCACACTCAAGGCCATTGACCGAATGGCTCATTTGGGAGAACAGAGTTTGTTTTCATGCAAATATATACGCCTTCTGAGCTGGACAATCTGCGTATTTTTATGTCTCATTGCTGAGAATTCAAAACTGTTCCAAAAATATGGGATGCAGTCCCTGCTCGACACTACTCCAGAAGGAATTTTGACCAATCCCTCCTGCTTTTAAGGAATTCTAAGCATTTCCTCTTGTTGACGAAAGGAATTCTGACCAATCCCTACTACTCCAGAAGGAATTCCAACTGATTCCTGTTGCTTCTAAGGAATTCTAGCTGATCCTTCCTGCTCCTAAATGAATTCTAACCAATTCCTCCTCTTACTGAAGGACATTCTGACCAATCTGTCCCAATCTATCCTGCTTCCAAGGGAATTCCGACTGATCCCTATTGCTCCTAAGGAATTTTGACTGATCCCTCCTGCTCCAGAAGGAATGATGACAAATCCCTCCTGCTCCCGAAGGAATTGTCACCAGTCCCACTCACTCTTCCTCAGTCCCACCCACTTTTGCATGTTTGAGCAATCCCACTTGCTTCAGTCCAGAGTTTGTCCAATCCTGTCCACTCCTGCAGAAAGCTTGACTAATCCTCCATGTGTAATCCCACCCACTCCTGCAGACCTTCTTAACAAATCTTGCCCGTTCCTGCAGTTATGCTTGAAACTGTCTTTAATGTTTTTGAACAGTTTTTATTTTCCAAAATACACACACGTTATTCATTTAAATAGCATCAACCCTAGTAAAGCATTTACTGGTGCACTGATGTACTGCTGTGTCCAGTACACACCATAGTACAGTAGTGAACTTCCCAGTCCCATCTACTGTACATGGATGTAAAAACTGCACACTCAAGTGCTTCCCTGATCCCAGTCCAGATGTGGAGTGTTAGCTCAGTGGTTATCATGTTGGACTGACTGTTCTGTTGGACTGACTGGTTCATATCCCAACATCCCAAAGCTTTCACTGCAGGGACCTCGAGCAAGAACCTTAACCTTCAACCGCTCAGCTGTATAACTGAGATGAATGTATGTTGTTGTATCTGCTGTAAATGTAAATGCAGACCTTTACTTTATGAATATGGCTTTATTAAGTCACAAAATGTATTGCTTTAGGTCACAACAGACTCAGGTTGTAAAATAAATAAATAAATAAAAATAAAAGTTAAGCATGGAAACCACTTTTTTTTTTTTTTTGATGAGCTACTTAGTGGATACTTCAGAGACCAGAACGCTGCATGTGTCAGAAAAAGTATGTAGGAAACACTAGATGAACCACCAAACTCCACAGGTTGTTGCGATCACAGCCAAAGAAAGCTGGACAGCAGGAGAGTTTCACATTCCTCCCAATTTCTCATGAACTCCTGCCATCTGCGAGCGCAGCCGTCCGAATGTGGCAGGGAAGATTCGAGCTCCATGGGAGAAGACACATGGCTAAGCTGCGTTATGCAAGGGCCCTTTTCTGGAGCAGGAGATTTCGAGCGACAATAAGGGTTTTCTGTTTTTCCTCAAGCAGCCCATTAAATGCATTTAACACGCTGGACTTGATAACAGACCCCCCCTGCCAGAAGAACACTTGTGCTGCTCGTTATATCATCTATACAGCTCTATTGGATCATAATATTTATACGTGCGGAATTGTCGGTGTGTAGAGAGTTGGGATTTTTTTTCTAAAAAGTATATATTTTCTTTTCTACAGAGCTCGTTTGATGATTCCTTCGGCTGTGGGAAGCATGACAAAGGTTACAGGTTGGAGGTTAAAGGAACCAATCCACGCAAGGACTGGTTTAACGGCCGCTTCAGGGACGTTCTTCTCACCTCTATCGCCGTGGTGCCCGTGCAGGAGCACACAGTGGCTACTCTGGGGACTGCAGATGGGAGAGTCATACAGGTAATGAGGAATGGATAAAGTGGTTATTAAAAGTTATTATTATTATTATTATTATTGTTACAGTGAGAGTGGCCTGGAATAGAGCGCATCCTAGATTTCAGAACTCGTCCCTTTTCCAGTCCGTGCCACTTTTAGCTCCGACCTGCACCAAGTAAAGCTCACCCATTTACACATCTGCTCAAACAGACCTGCTCGCTAATCCACGTTCACTCAAACATCAACTCGATGTTTTAATTCACAGACTCCACGCCGTGACTCCACTCCTCATCCATCAGCAAAAATCTGACAGGAAAAAAAAAACAACACTTGCTATTTCTGGTTAAAAGCAAATCCTCGTAGAAGTTTCTATTCAGCATTGTGTATACAGGCTAAGAGAAGGTTTTTGCCTTTCTTTTTTTTTTTTTTGGAGAAATGAGTAGTGCCGAGAGAGAGGGTGACAGCTGCACGGAAATGCGGTAGAGAACAAGAACGGAACGCTAATAGTAAGCACCGGGCTTCGATGACATGTCCTCACACAGCATTTTCTTGGAACGGTTGCAGCTGTCGTTGGTTCTTGTGTTTTTTTTTTCTCTTCCTTTTTACATTTTTCCCCCCTCAACTTTTTCTTGCCCCTTTTGTATTTACACGGAGGCATGGGAATGGGCAGGCGTTAGACCAGCTGTCCCACTCAGAGAACAACACGACATACAGAATAAGTGAGACTGAGAGGAGATTGCTTGTCATAAACGAGCGGTGAACTTCAGAGCACTTCGGCGGTGTGCGTTGGTTGAGAGGCGGAAAGCCAGAATCGATGTTAAACACTCACCATCGCGCGTTGTGGTGCTACACACCAGTGAATTGGCCAGCATTATTAGCTCATACACATGATATTTACATTTGGATGATTAGATTTAGATGCGTTGTTGATTATTTAAGGATTTAGCTACATTTGCGGAGATAAAAAAACAACAACAAAACTCTATTCACACTGGCGAAGTCAGCTTGTACTCCGTGACAGTAACAGTAGTAGAGTCTGAATCCTTCTTTATAATTCATACCCACCACTTTAGGTTAATATGTACGTATGTAGCTCTTAAAACTGAGCAATTTTGCCATTTTTTTGTTTACTATTTTAGTTCATTTTAACCAACAATACAAACATGTCTGAGCAATAAAATTAAAATTGGGTCACAATGTCAAATAAATAGGACAGAAGCACTTGATTATGTGTTTTTGGTTGCTTTCAGTTGTTTCTATGACCAAAAAATTTATAATAATAATAATAATAATAATAATAATAATAATTCCTTCTTTTTGAGAGTTCTACAGCAATGTCATTCCCATATTCCTGTAGTGATAAAATGTACACATTATAAAAGTAATGATAACCTTCATTTTGTCCTGAAATATCTGAAAACCCAAATACACAGTTAGATGTCTGAAGCCTCCTCGTTAAAACACACACCAGCAAGGCTTCAATATAAACACATATAAGAGCTAAACTTGATTTTCCTGGTACTGTGTGCGCTTAGCTTTGTATTAGCTAGCTAAATGTACCCAACACGCCCCCTCATTAAAGACTCCAATATAATTTTTTTTATTCGATACACATTTAACTGGAAGGTTAATGAGAGATTGTATATAAGATTTCAGAATGAGATGATTTTCTTACATTTTTGCATGTCATACATTAATCAGAAACTACTGTAACTATGGTAGTTTTGAATTGAATTTGTAAACAGATAGCTGGGAAAATAAAACAACAACAACGAAGTAAACACAAACGCTCGACTTCAAACATCAAGGAATGTTTCAAAGCGCTAACTTTAATTTGTTTAATTTAATAAACATTATCAGCATTTAACTTTTAACAGTAGCGAAAAAGTCTGAAAAAAGTGACGTTTTTGGATGATCAACCCAATTTGTATTTTCTCAAGCTCGCAGCCAGAGCTGACAACAAAAACATACTGAACCTGTCACTAAGTTATCAGTATGTATTGTTGACCAGTCACTGAAATAAACTAAAAGAATAAAATTAAAAAAAGGGTTTTAACATATAGCGAGAGCCCGACAAAACACGCCATAATGGGCTCTATAGCGCCCCCTGCAAAAGTGATGTTCTTTAATGGAGAAGGTTGGATAAAATTTGAACTCAACAATCCTTAAACAAATACCTCTCCCTTTAGTTCTCCTTCAGAAGCTCCGCCCACATGAAGGAGACCCTAACAACAGGGCTAACCGAACAATATTAATGGTAACAATCCTTGTTGCTGATTGGCTGGAATTGTGTTGTCTGAACCACCTCATTAGTTTTTTCATTTACACATCTGGGGCTGTGTGTGAAGACCTGATTTTATTTATTTCTTTTATTTACACCTAGCAGACCATAAGAAGATTTGCTCTGATTTTATTTAACTGACTTCTCCTCTAACTTTCGGTCAGCTACAGTATTACCACATCATGTGTATCCGTCGCTTCTCCGAGATAAACAACACCCTCCGTTACTCCCATGTGTCTGGTATCAACAAGTACATGGCATGAAAGGCCGTGTCAAGCCGTTGACAAATCTTTACAGCGTGACGTTCCTCTACACAGCGTACATTATATATTTTCTACCTGTCAGCACCGAGCAGACACTCCTTCAGCTTCACTATGCATCGCGAACAATCCCCAATCGATGGAATGCTAACATCAGGACGCTCTCAGAGTTTCACACACACACATACACACACACACACACACACACACACAAAACGGCAGATTTTCCCACAGTCTTTGTGCTAACACACAGTTTCTACACACTAATTGCTCCCCGCACAACTCTTACCTCACCACCTCACCACACATCCCGGCCAGGTGTGTTAAAACAGATCTTTAAGAGAGCACGCTCCGTAATGGCCTATTCAGACCCGGGCTAGCTCCGAGGCCTGTAATTGCAGCCTAACCATGGGGGTGATAAATGTTCGTCCAGGTGCAAGAAGATAGCGCGAGTGTTCCGACACCTCCCGACATGCCGCAGCAGCAGCAGCAGCCTTTACGTCTTCTCTCGCCCCGGGCCGTGGCTTTTGTCTGCTCCCACTCGCCGCCATCAGCCGCAGTCATCAGGCTTCAAATCCGTCATCTCGCCCCGAAGGAAAGCGAAACAGCAGTTATTACAGCAAGCCGAGCATGACCCGTGACAATTTTCCTGGATTACCAACCACCCTTTGATTTGAAATCCCTCCCAAGCAGAGTTTCAGGGTGCAGTCTGTAATTCAGCCTCTATATCTACAACCTGCATATGATTTATGAAGTAACCTGGGACACGGCGAACTTTAATCATTTTTTTGGCCCAAAAATCAAAGACGAGACACAGCGTGCTGCAGAACCCCTACATCACCTTGTGCAGATATAAACAACAAGTTAAACAACCCAGTTTTGTAATGTCACCGCGTCAACAATCGATGCAGGCGTTTACAGTAAACAGAAAAATGTGCTTCATTATGATCCGCCTTCGCTAGAGAGGTCATTGATGTCACTCGCCGGCATTTTGTGCAGGTGGTGGTTTCCCGTTTTGGCAACACGGAGCCGCATGTGAACTTCCTCCTGGACACGCTCCCCGTCTCCTCAGAAGTCGCAGTGTTGTCTCCACAGAGCCCGGACGCCGCCTTACTGCTGGTCACAGGGAATAAGGTGAAGGGTCTTTAATATGTTCAACTCGTCAGGTCTAAAGCCAGGGGGGATTTCTCTGTCATAATCTGTAGATTATGGTAGGAATGTTTAGTTTCCTTCTTGCAACAGGTGTAGTTTCTATAGTAACAGTGTAGATGTAAAAATGATAAGGAGTGGTAAGGAGTCTCCAGTGTCAGCACTTAGTAACAGTCAGCTGAGCAACTGTACAGTAACTCTCTGTTTCCTACTTTCTCATGTTCTTACTTTCTTTCTTTTTCTTTCTTTTTTTTTTTTTTACTTTTTATTGTTTTTCTTCTCCTCTCTCTGATTTTTCTTTCTCTCTTCCTGTCTGTTTCTTTTTTTTGTCTCACATTTTCTTTCTTTCTTTCCCTCTCTCTCATTTTTCTTTCTCTCTTTCTCTCTTCGTTTCCCTCTCTTCCTGTCTGTCTCATTGTCTGTCTCACATTTTCTTTCTTTCTTTCTTTCTTTCTTTCTTTCTTTTCTTTCTTTCCTTCCTGTATTTCTTTCCCTCTCTCTCATTTTTCTCTCTCTTTCTCTCTTCTTTTCCCTCTCATTCGTCTGTCTCATTGTCTGTCTCACATTTTCTTTCTTTCATTCTTTTTTTTCTGTTTCTGTTTTCTTTCTTTCTTTTTTTCCAGTTTTCTTTCCCTCCCTCTCATTTTTCTTTCTTTCTTTCTTTCTTTCTTTCTTTCTTTCTTTCTTTCTCTCTCTCTCCGTCTCCCATTTTCTTTCTCTTTCTTTCTTCTTTTAATCTGTTTTTTTTCCTGTTTTTTCCCCATCTCTGTCTTTCTGTCTCCCATTCTCTTTCATTCTTTCTGTTTTCTCATTCTTCTTCTCTATGTCTCTTTCTGTTTAATTTTCTTTGTTCCTTTGTCTCTCTCTCCCTCTCTCTCTCGCAGGTACACAAGGTGCCTGTAATCGGGCCCGGCTGTGAGCAGTTATTAAACTGCAGCTCGTGTCTTCTCGCTCCTGCCTTCATGGGCTGCGGTTGGTGCCGGAACCGGAACTCCTGTACTCGCTCTCCTCAGTGCACCGGGTCGAGCTGGAGCCAAGATTCCTGCCCACTCCTCATCACTGAGGTAACTGTCCTGCCCAAAACCCTAAACTTGGTTGCCGTGGTTACGACATTAGACAATAGAATCAGGCTAATAGAATAAGTGCTTTCCAGTGAAATGACCACCAACTCCGAGACTCGGACACTCAGAAACTCAGAAACTCTGGCCTTTATTGATTCTGGCTGCTTCATACACCGCGCTGAGTTATCAGGAGGGAAAAAGAGTGACGCCAGGGTTTCAGAGAACTTTGTTCTTGGAATGGATTTCTAACATCAGGTGTTAACAGTTGCACTTTAATTTCTCTGCATGTGAATATTTATCTTAAATGTTTTTCAGATCAGGGAAGACGAGGAGATTCATAATGGAAAAGCATCACTTTTTTTTTATTCATTAGTCACACCATGAAGTGAATCACCTTCTTTCATTTAAAGACACTTTATTCATCTATTTGTTTGTTTGTTTTAGATCTTTCCTAAAACGGCTCCACTGAAAGGCCACACCAGCATCACGATCTGTGGCAAGAACTTTGGCTTCAGTAAGAAAGATCGCTTTGACGCCAAACTCATCGACGTGGACGTGGCCGAAGCCAAGTGCAGGCTGACGGATAAAGACGTCAGCAGTCATCGGTGAGATCAGTGTGAAGGAAAACGAACTCAGAAACCCATAACTCATATTCACAGTGACAGTTTAGCGAACCAAAATCTTTTTTTTAAATGGTTTAAGTAGTTCTTAATCATTTTTACCTACTGTACATATCATGTGTAGCTACTGGTTCAGAGCAGCCAGTAGATATGTGCTTTAGGAAGTGGTGTGAAAAAATCCGTTACTGTAGCAGACTTCCAGCAAAAAAAAAAAAAAAGATGAAAAATCTTCTCACTGGTTTATGCCTCAATTTAAATGATTTTTTATTTTATGCTTGAATGATTCATAGGTCATGTGGGTTAACAAACAAAAACACACCCCCGTGAGACTGCTTAGGTACTGGGCTGAAAATTAAAGCTCAGGAAGCCTGGAGAACTGTTCTTCAACATTACATTAAAAATACAAAAAGCAAAATATGAAAAAATGAGGCGGGTCAGGGCTTTTTCACAGTGCTGTCTATCTTCCATATACGAAAAATAAAGCTTAGAAAAGGAAGGGTGCCAGAATTGTTGGTGTGTCTGAATACTTAGTGGTCCAGCAAATTAATCCGATTAATCCATTTTGTAACCTTTAAAAGACGCCCTGTGTTAAACAAAAAATGTACTATGTGAAGGGGTTTTTTTTCCACACAAATAAAGTAATTTAGCCTCCGCGTTTCCGGGGATGACCCTCGACAGCCGCGCCTTTGTTAAAATTAGCGCAGGAACCCTTCCAGACAGAACAGTGTCACTGCTATAAGGATTTTTAGCAGCGCTACTTTCTACAGCGTGTTTATTGTGTTAAATCATAGGGGATGTTTTTGTCTTTGCCTTCAGGTTGATTTGTAGCCTGGATCATGTGAACGCGTCCAGTTCCGTTCACTCGGTCAGAGTACGCAGCGGGAAGGAGGAAGGACAGCTCGAGGGCTTCTCGTTTGTGGTAAGCACTGTCCAAAAGCATGGTGTACTGTTTCAACTGTCATGGAGATCCTGGAAACATCATGGAGAGCGAATGATGGAATATTAGTCGCGATATTTATCAACATATTAGCTTAAAGATTATCATCACTTTTTTATGAGGTAATTTTGGTTTGTTAGAAAACAGCAAGGGATATTTTTTTAAGAGTTGTAAGTGTAGATCATTAACATACAAAATGAATCCAGTGGTTAACATCTGGCGATACATTTATAACATTTATCTATTCCTTATTCCATTATTATCCTCTTTCTGTTATTTTATTAAATGATAGAAAACAGCAAAAAGCTAACCAGGAAAATAGTTTCTCACATACAGTATCATAACCCTGCATATAACCTGAAAAAAAAAAAGATGAACGCGTGATAATATTTAAAAATCCTATAGTATCATGTGATTACGCCTCTTTTCTACTAATGTTTTGTTTTTGTTTGTGCAGATCCCTTTTATCAAAGGAATCGTTCCCGAATTTGGTCCCAAATCTGGCGGAACCATGCTGACCATTAAGGGTTCGTACCTGGACAGCGGAAGCTCACGAAAGGTTACGATCGGAACCGGTACCTGCACAGTTCAAAGGTGAGAGTGTGGATCATTTAAAATAAATAAATAAATAAATAACAATAATAATAATAATAATATGAGAAAGACGGCGTATTTCATCTCACAGTGTGTGTTTGTGCCATGGTGGATTTTTTTTTTTTACATCCTCTGCAGTTTATCAGCCAACACGCTGACGTGTCAGACTCCGCCCCAGGACTCGCCGTCGCAGCTTAACGTGCAGCTGCATATCGACGGAGTGAGCTTCCAAGCTCCGGTCAGTTACAGCTACAACGAGGATCCGCTGATCCACAACGTTCAGCCCACACGCTCCTTCATCAGGTGCGTCTCATACCCCACTCCTACTGTACAACACACAAACACACAAAAAAGCAAGTGAGACATCAGCCACATCCGATTTGTACTAAGGACACAAATGTTCAGTCGTACCCCTTTATTTCTCACGTCACTTCCTGATCATGGGGTCTCGCATACACGCGTTCAGTTGCTTTATGCACGCACAGAGGTCAGACATTTTTACAAAACTGGAGCAAAGGGGCAAAAGAAAAAGCATGAGAGGAGACCGAGCAGGAGGAGAAAGAAGAATGTGAAAAATAATGTTGTAAAAGATAAAAGTGTGGGTGTTTAGAAGATATTGAAAAAAAAATTAATAATAATAAAATGTCTGGCAAGCGCAAGTCTAATCACAGACGAGCAGGAGGGAGTGAAGGAGGCGAGGGCTTATAGGAAAAATACTACATTCAGAGTGATGGCGAGGTAATGCAAGGAACGGACGTGAAAATGAAAAAAAAAACACCTCCAGGGATGAATAAAGAGAGGGAGAGAATGAGAACGAGATATCGAGGTGGCTATGAATGATTCGGGCGCTAGGATGCATTACGGCCCCAATGGTCAGGTGGCGGGGAGCGTGCATGTGTATAACTAAAGGGTTGTCCATTCTGCTCATCTATGTGTCTCTATGTGTGTGTGTTTGTGTGTGTATAGTGGAGGCAGCACGGTGATAGCATCTGGTGTCTACCTCCACTCAGCCATGCAACCTCAGATGGTCCTCAGCGGTCCCCCGTTCACCAAGGACAAAGAGGTTTATGTGGTGAGTCCATATTACACCGTGCCCACACACACACACTATCAAATACACACAGGTGTTAAAGTTATTAATCCCACTGTGAGAGGAAATAAGAAAGACACACACACACACACACACACACACAGAGCTGCGAATGTGAAGAGGAAATGTAAAAACCAGAATCTCAGCCTTTGTATAGCCATCATCAAACAACATCTGATTTCCTAACAGTGTTTCAGGACGTCTGTAGGATCTAATAACTGCCCGAGCTCGCCCTCGCCCCACTGAGAAATTCCAGACCTTCACTTCAAGCTCATTTTTATGATATTTTTAATGTAGTGCATCTCATGTTTCTTCTCAGTCACCCGAATGAAGTACTAAGAGACCTTTTTTTTTTTTCCCCACATCAGGTTGTAAGAAGAAGAGCGCGCTGTTATCTCTCGAATACCAAGATGTATGAGGTGTAGCTCTTGTAAAATAGACAAAGGAATTTTCAGGAAATAAACAAGATCCAGTACAAGATACCACGCTTCAGATCAGGATTAAGAGCTCGGGAAAATCCTGGAGCTGAGCTGATAAACTATGAAAAAAACCCACAATGTTTTAATGTTAAAAGCAAGAACTCGCTCAGTGTTCGGTTGGGGTAGGGTGCCAAAACTTTTAGTTTAACTAGTGGTCCTGACATGGCTTGTTTAAAGATCCTCAACAACAAAAACTGTATTTAATTAATATAGATTCAACAGAAAAGTGTTATGCACTATATAGCCAAAAGTTTGCACGCCCCTGACATCACACCTTCTGTACATGTGCTTGTTACACATATTAGTTCTGTAATAAGTTTAAGTTTTATCTCCTGGAAGGCTTTCTAATAGATGTGTTTTGGATTTTTATGGCTATAGGGATTTGTGTTCGTTCAGTTACTGTACAAGATCGTGAGTGAGGTCAGGCGTTAAGGTTGCAGTGTCGAGAAAGGAGGCTCCAGTCCAAGTTCATCAGTTCGTCCCAAAGGTGTTCAGTGAGGGTTGAGTTCAGTCAGGGTCACCGGGTTCCTCCTCTCCAGCCTTAACACACCATGTGTTTATGGAGCTCGCTTCATGCACCTCATGAACAGGTTTCCAGTAAAGGGAAATCGAAACACTAGAGCGCCTCCTGTGACATTCTATACAAGTGTGAGCGTTTCACTTTGTAAAACCATTTTGAAGAAGAACCACATATGGTACAGTATAGAGTACATCCGGTCATATGGTAAACCTTAAATCAAGGAAAGTAGACTGGTGAGAAAAAAAAGAATACACAAAGATCAACAATATAAAGTGGAGTATATGTATACAGTACTGTATGTACATAAATATACTGTGCATGTGCTATTGAAACCAATGAAGGAGAAGAAAGCGAAACCATAACAATATCAAAAGCCCATGGAGAACTAAAACAAGTGACATGGAAACAAAAGCATGTGGTGCTGTGGGACCTGAACATGTGCCAAGAGTTTTTTTTTTTTTTGACAGTAATTGTGAATTTATTCTCAACTTCATGTTCAAAATTATTGTCTCATGAGTGAAGAATCTGTGGGATTAGACAAAATTTGTAATTTGAAAATTGAAAATATGAAACCAAACATAACCAGATCTTCATTAATGATTAAGCAATAAAACGTAGCTCCTGTCATTATATGTTTATCAGCAAGGACTTAGTTGGACGTAGGTGGACTAATTCTAGTCAGATCTCTTTCTCTTCTCCACGTGGTTACGTCCTCAATAGGACAAAGACGAATCAGACAGGAAGCTGTAGGAGAACCCATGCCGTCTTAAATAGCGATTTTAAACACCTCCAGCTGTCGCACAGTAAATTCTTCACCATAAACAGTGTACAGTCCTATAGACAAGTGTTTTATTGTTTTTTTTTTTTTGCACTTTTATTATGAGGCTGTGTATGTAAAAAAAAGATAATAATAATAATTCGACATGCCTTTAGTCTGAGTCACGAATGCTAAGTGAAGTTGTATGATGGTGGAAACAGAAGTCTAGTCCCGGGTTCTGGGATCCTGGTTTTGGTTTTAAGTTTCTTTCTTGTGGGATCGAGCTCGCTTCTGGCTGATACTTTGCAGCTTCTTACAATAATAAGAAGAAATCAAGTACAGGACCCCAGCGAAGACGGCCATATCTGCAACTGCAATCTCTGCTAAATCCAGGGCTCAGCTTGTCCTCGGCTTTCCCACCAACATTAAAGACGTTTTTACAGGCTGCAGCACATAGAAGGAGAACATTAAAAAAAAAAAAAAACAAGCATCTGAATGCTTTCTTCAGCGTATACTTTTTGTTTTGTCTTTCCTAGAAAGTGTACGGCTGCTAAGTTAAGACTCAAAAAGTTTTACACATCCGTTTACTCAACCAAAACAAACATTGCTGTAAAAATATTTCAGCAGGTTTCTTTTACAATATGGTCACTTTTATATTCTATGAACCAAATATCAGATTATTAAATCTACTTCTATGTACTATATATAGTCTATATTTCTATTTCAAGCTTTAAATAATAATCTGAAAACGAACTGCTGATTCGTTGTTGCTGATTCGAAAAATGTATATGTAGTTGAAGAAGGTAGTGGAGGTGAATCGTAGCGGTTTGACATAAGTGGTTAATGTCACCATTTCCATTAATCTTTCCTTTCCTTTATTTCCAAACTGACTTACTTATGCATGACTTACTGTAGCTAACTAGCTAACTAGCCTGTGTGGCTTTGAATTGACATGCAGCGCACTACATGACTACCTGGTGGTCTAGTGGTTAGGATTCGGCGCTCTCGCGGCCCGGGTTTGATTCTCAGTCCGGGAACGTTCATTCAGTGGTGGCTAAGAGAGCTCAGGCACTGAGTTAGTTACCAGAAGGTCAGCGCTTTGATCCCCAGCTCCACCAGGTTGCCATTGTTGGGCCCTTGAGCAAGGCCCTTAACCCTACCTGCTCCAGGGGCGCTGTATCATGGCTGACCATGTGCTCTGACCCCAGTTACACTAGAATATGAGAAGAAAGGATTTCACTATGCTGTAGTGTATATGTGACAAATAAGGGCTTAACTTAACTTATATTTTGGGGTACATTTCTTTCTTTCCACCAACAATATGGTGCACTTACTGTAAATAGGAAGGATGGAGCGGTTTGAGGCTCAGCCCTAGACCATTCACTGAGAGTTAGCTAAGTGTTCCAAGCTGTGTGTTTTTGTTAGCCTTGCTGAAACACATTACGTTTCACTTACACATCTGGGCTTAAATGTTATTAAGAAGGATGTTCATAAGAAGGAATCCAAAATACTGTGGTCCAGGTTGCTGTTAACTGACAGGACTTCAAAGAAAAACGGGAAGTGCCGTAGCAGTTCTCGACAATTCATAACAAATCGCGAGGTTTCGTTGGCGTTCCGCAGATAAATCACAGACGGTTCATGACAGATCAGCACAAGCTTGGTTCTGTGGGTTTGGGAGTCAATGGTTATTCGTAGGTAAGCCAGCATTTCACAGCTAATACGTCAATTTGTAGGTGATTATGGTCACAGAGTTGAGAGACCAAGAACCATGAACCAGGGTCCAGTTTGAGAGTGTGTGTGTGTGTGGGGGGGGGGGGGGGGGGGGG
>JAQMYK010000002.1:30155592-30179692 GCA_030014345.1 Clarias buthupogon
GACAAAAAGAATGACGGATGGAGAGTTGAAAGACAGAAAGATGGACAGAGAGACAGGCGGACAGACAGACAGACGGACAGATAAATAGATAGATAGATAGATAAATGGACAGATAGATTGTCTGGTTTCTCTTAAGGTTTCTTTCAATGACCATCTTAGGAGGTTCTCCCTCAGCACTGTCACACTCGGTTTGTTCATTAGAAACAATCTGATCAATCTGATTCATACACATTTCCATCATTTTCTTTTGATTCTGTAAAGCTGCTTTGCCACAATTACCACTGTTAAAAGCATGATGCAAATAACATGTAACAGACAGACAGACAGACAGACAGACAGACAGACAGACAGATACTGTAGACAGAATCTATAACTATCTAATAAAACGCAGTCAAAAAAGAGTCAACACCTACCAGTAAACACATCGACCCCTGACAGCAAACGTATTAACCCCCACCCCTCACCCCACAACTGGTCTGAAATCCCATCAAAATGATTTAGTAAATCCATTAAACCCAGTAATTAACCTGTCCATCAAAACCAATCAAAACCAGTAGGCAGTGCTCCACTAAAACACCAGTCAGCTGGTAAAACTGACTATAGACATATAAACTTTCTTTATTCAGTAGCACAAATATGCAAAACTCTCTGCCAATGTGAGTGTGAGTGTGTGTGTGTGTGTGTGTGTAACAGAGTGAGAGTATGTATTAAATGAATATGTATGGGAGTTCTTTCTGTGCTGTGAAAGTGTTCCCCTAATGGCCCTTGCATTATAGTCACAGCCAACCCTTCAAGGTATGCTTCAAAACTGCCATCTGTGTGTGTGTGTGTGTGTGTGTGTGTGTGTGTGTGTGTGTGTGTGTGTGTGTGTGTGTGTGTGTGTGTTTCTATGGGGTCGCTGGCTGATTGCTAGTGTATGGTAACAGGTGCAGACGTGAACAGTGTGTCCAATCTGCAAAGCCCAGGCTGTCATGCAAAGAATGTGATCACTCTCTTTATTGCCTTCTGCTCTCTCTCTCTCTTTCTCTCTCTCTCTCTCTCTCTCTCTCTGTCTCCTGGTTCGGAGTCTGACTCATTTAGATTAGCAGATCAGTTTATCCGAAAATTACCCCCCTCTCACACCTCCCAAAACCTAAAGAAACCCTAATTTGCATGTGCAACATGATTGACCACACACACACAATTTGCAGTTCACCAGGACGAATGAAATGAAGCTGCATTTGAGGAAATAACATTTACGACAGTGTTGTTGTTATTGTTGTTGATGCCAAATGTCCCCGTAAGCTGCTAATCTCAAACAGACTCCTGTCCGAGTAAAACTGGACCTGGAAAAACGATCATTTTAAGTATAAGCTTGCAAATGGGATTCTAAGAAAATGTGTTACTTCATCACCGATGTGGATTTTAACATTGAATCGCTCTTAATCATGTGACATTCAGGCTGCAGTGACTCACATCGTGTGTGTGTGCAAAGTTAATCTGTTCAAATTTACTCCTTTGAATAGAACCTAATGGAGGCCACTAATAAGGGACTACTAAAGTTACTAAAGTGTTTGGTCCAAGTTTCTACAAAGCCCTGGAGAGGTCACATCAGATTTCTTTTTCCAATTAGCGTGCTCATTTTACTTAATTGTGTGCACAATGGGAAAAAAAAAAAGTACAACAGACATTTTATTCAGTATTCAGTCATGAGCACATTCAAAGAAAATCACGCACACAAAGAAAAAACAAAACAAGCGAGCAATACTAAGTCATGTGGACACAATGTGGACACTAAATGAGTGAATGTTTTATTAAGTCATAAAATGAGTGGATGTTAAAGTAATTTGTTTGCACACAGAGTAATAAAATGAGCGTTCGTTTTACAGCGTTTTACAAGTCAAGTGCACGATGTAAAAAAACAAGCCAGTGTTTTGCTAAAGTCGTGCACAAGGTGTAAATAAATGAGCTAAAGATATGCAGTTTGAACGAATTAACCACAATGATCACTTTGTTTTTTGTTTGTTCTTTTTTTTTTTGTAAATTGTTACATTGTTCACACATTTTAGTAAAACGAGGAAATGAATGAGAAAAATAAAGCAATCAAGCCCTTTTCATGTATTTAATTTTTTTTATTAACACAATTATCTATTAGTACTAAAGAGTAAAAGTGAATACAGATGATATGTAAAGTATATATTATGCAAATGTCCTTCTCTGTTTTATTTTGCACGCAGGTTCCCCGTGTGGACGTGGAGGCGGTGAAAGGAGAGGTGCTGCGGGTGTCGAACCGTTCCTGCGAGAGCGTAACCCTGGTGGGAAACACGCTGGAGTGCACGGTTCCCGCCGAGCTCCAGAGCGCCACCAGAGAGCTCGAGGTGGAGGTGAGAGAGGCCCGACGACGCCCCCTATCGCCGTCCGATTGTGCCAGATTAGCTCGAAGTCATTTCAGCGCGGGATATTAGATATGAATTTTTCCTCCACGTGCGCTTTGTGGTTGTTTTATGAAATCAGAAGACATCTCCGATAAGACGGCTCGTATTTATTTCCCGTCCGCGCACATAAACAGCGGCGCTCCTCAGGCCGCAGATGATCTGATACGATGCCGAGCGCGGAACGGCCGCTCAGCGAATGTTAGCATGAGTGTGGCTCTAATCTAACCACATCGAGACAGGGTGTGAGGAAAAACGCACGTCCCAGACTAAACTCAATAACCGTCTCGGCTCTAATCCAATTTCCTGTCCTGGTAGCAGGCCAGCGCGTCTTTGACCACTTTTAAATTATTTCTGAAGGAAGGAATGCTTCTAATTGTAGATAACTTCCGCTTTGCAGGACAAAAATCTATCAAAGTTTTTGTCCTGCTGTAATAGCACGTAACACATCAACGACCAGTTACATGTTACCACTTCACAGCCGATTAATTTCCTGTAACAGTGTTTCAGTCCTTTTATACTGCAGCAAATTTTCTATAATTTTATTTTATTTATTTATTATTTTAAACCACTAGAGGTTGGAGGCATTTGTGTTTTCAGAATCCATTAATGCTACTGTATATCTCAAATTAGGATTTACTGTATATGGAATTATTACTGTTCCCTGAAAATCCTCCGATTAGATTTTGGGAACAGAGTAAAGGTCAGAGGAAGGTCAAATGACTAACGTTTTTCTTCAATAGCCCAGTTTCTCTTCAAAGTGTCTTTAAGAGGTTTTTTTTTTGCCATGCAGATTAGTAAGAAGAAGGTCTACACTTGACCTGGAATCCACCACTGGAATCAAATTCTACACTACAAATTCTATTTGTTAAAGAATGACACATTGCTCATTTTAATCTATTTATAAAGCAGTTACAGTACATGTAATGTGGAATGTCTGCAAAACACGTTTGTTATTATTTTACAGCAGCTATAAACAGTCGTTCACATGCTAGTCTTGCTCTTTAAATCTTTCTCAAGTTAAAAAGACAAAAAAAACTTACTGAAAAAAAAATAGCAAAGATGGGTAAACTCCTCTGTCTTGAATGTGTTTGAAAAGATAAAGTTACGTTACGTCTGACACTGGAGACTCCTTCCAAACATGTTAACTGTGAGTGTTACTATGGAAACAAAAAGACATGTTGGATTATTATATAATATAAAATAAACTGGCGGAACAGTGGCTTAGTGTCTCCTTGCACCTCCTGGGTTGAGGGTTCGATTCCCGGTCTGTGTGCATGGAGTTTGCATGTTCTCCCCGTGCTTGGTGGGTTTCCTCCGGGTTCTCCGGTTTTCGTCCCACAGCCCAAAAACATGCAGATTAGCCTAACTTCCCAAATTTCCCGTGTGTGTGTGCCCTGTGATGGATTGGCGCTCTGTCCAGAGTGTACCCCGCCTGGTGCCCTAAGTTTCCTCGGATAGGCTCCAGACTCCCGCGACCCTGAATACAGGATTAAGCAGCATAGACGATGTAAAACCCTATGATTTGCAGCCGAATCACTTTAAGAGCAGATCGAAAAGGAAAGAAATTAGTCAAGACCCCTCCGATTTGACCAGTCTTGTCCCAGCATCCGGAGATCGCGTGTAGCCTCCCACTACTGGGAGCACAGAGAGAGCTGATTGGCCTGAGTGAAGGAGCGGATAACGATAGAGTGTGAGCAAGCAGTGAGAAAAGATGCGGTTGGCTGGCGTCTCGGGTCTGGGAGGAAACACGTGACAGCCTTCGCCCTCCCCGGTTGTTGCCTTCATGGCAGACAGACCTGTATTGGCTACAACTAAAATTAGGGGTGAAAGTCTGGAAAAATCCTGAGGGGAAAAAAAAAATAATCCAAATGACAGAATGCATTGATTTAAGTGGGTTCGGAGTTTGGGGAATGTTTAAATATACACACTGCAGCGCTGCACAAGCTGAGTTGAATCACTAACGTGGACCAGATTTATGTCGTGTACACGACACTTATCTTAATCCTCAAGCGGTTTCTTAGCTCTTATACCTCTTATCTGCTGTTTGGTCCACTTCATCATGTACGTCTACAGCCGAAGGAATACTTTACTAAAAATAGCTGAAGTGGAAGCCATCTCACATCTCCTCTTAATCTTCTGTTTGGGTTTGTTTAACTTGGCGTTCGAGTTGTACGTTCACCTTTTGTTCTTAATGCTTGAACCGAGCATTTAAGCGAGCAGTGTACAGTAGATGAATCATCCACATGTGTAGATGATTCCACGTGTGTGTGTTTTTCTCCGCAGTGGATGCAGGCCTCGTCCTCGGTGATCCTGGGCCGCGTGGTTTTGGCGCAGGAACAGGACTACAGGCCGCTGATCGCCGGCGTGGTGTTCGTGTCCATCCTGTTGCTCGTAATGCTCGCGCTCTTCGCCTGGATCAAAAGGAAGAAGCACATCGACGGTGCGTACTGTATTCGCGCAGTCCGGCCTCGCGTTTGTCTTCGCCACGGATGTTCACGGGGCATGCTTGTTGTTTCAGGTCTGGATGAGAAACTGATGTTTAATGGGGAACGTTTTTTATTTATAGCATGTGTTCTCCCGAGAGAGAGAGCGAGCAAAGCGGAGAGCTGCATCAGTTTCTGGGTTGCGCTAGACTGATAATGTAGGAGCACATGGGGAAAAGGGGTCTGTCCTCGTTTTCTTTAAAAAACTCTCTCTCTCTCTCTCTCTCTCTCTCTCTCTCTCTCTCTGTCTCTCTATGTGCGTGTAGATTTAACTGAGGGGATGGTTTGGTATGACGGCCGCGCTCACATTCCACACTTGGACATGCTGGCAAACGCGAGGAGTGTCAGTCCCACTAACGAATTGGTGTCTCACGAGTCTCTGGACTATAGAACCACTTTGCTTGAGGGTACGTTTTGCTGCCTTTGCTGCTTCCTGCTCAAAATAAAACTTTTTATTTTTTGCATCATGTTGCTCCAGCAAGGGATTCTCCAAAAAGCTCAGCAGACAAACTTTTATCCTCACCCTTCTCCTCCTCCTCTTCCTCCTCCTCCTCTTTGCATGCTCTCTTGCTCTCGTGTCTCAAAGGAGTATAAACTCTCTCTTTCAGTCTCTCATGCGTAAAAAAAAAAAGAAAAAAAAAAAGGCCATGTCTCGAGTTTCACCCCCCTCTCCCTTTGTAGTTATTGTAATTACCTGACCTCTTAGACCTCTCAGCTCATCTAGCTGACCCTTCTAGTCCAGCCAGTGATTGACCTCTCGACCTTTCGACCCCACCCGCAGACCAGAGCTTGCCGATGTCTCCGAGCGAGACGTGCCGCCCTCCCCCGTACGTCCACCACACGCACGTGGACCTGTCCTCCATGCTGGGCGCGGAAGGAGAACCGTCTTCCCCGCTCCTGCCCGGTCCTGCACTCGTGGACCTGAGCAGCCTCCACCCCGAGCTCCTGAAAGAGGTGCAGCACGTCGTCATCGCCAGGGAAGACCTGCTCCTACACGTCAACGAGATTATCGGAAGAGGTGAGGCGACACGCTCAAGACTTCTAACAATCTACCACATGCTCGGTGTATTAATCATATACCGTAACTCGCTCGGTGCCAAAGTTTGCACCGAAGTGGAGGAAAGAAAAAAAAAAACTAAAATGCTTTACTAGGCAGATCTTTACAAGGAAGGAGGTACAACACATAATTAATTGTTGAATTATTGGCACCCATAATGTATAAAATAAACTGTGTTTCAAATCATTATATCATTTGAAATATTTGTATAATCATTTTAATTTTTTTGGCTCACAGTCCAGGAACTCCTATAATCATGTCCTGTTTCCCCGAGGTGTAAATATGAAGTTGCACACATGAAAAACAAACAACAACAACAACCAAAAAAGTAGAAAAAAAAAATCTTATCCATAATCCACAATTACGTAGGATCAAACAACATCAAAACATGTCTCTCAAAAAGTCAAGGAATTTCTTTCTGCATTTATTATTTTATCATCCACACTTGATATTTTGTGAATTAAAACTAAACCTAATGCAACGTTTCAGTCACAACAGATTACAGACAGCTATCGTACACAGACTTTCTTCTCGCATTATCAGACTAACGATTTTTCACACTTTACATTATAGAGTGCAGCGCGATGACTGACGTCTGTGGTATGAAATCATATAGCGTAAATTTACGCCGCACAAATTGTACACTTTCATGCACAGTAATTTTAAAAGAAGCTTTTAAAAGGAATTCAAAGCTGTTTAAAAAAAAAACGTGTCGAATTGGAGCGACACTGCAGGACGTCTGCATGCAAAATCACCCCTATAGACTTCATGCTGTAAAGTTGTGTGTGTGTGTGTGTGTGTGTGTGTGTGTGTCTGTGAACTCAGGGAGATCAGGTTTACTGTAGGGTTCTCATTCTCAGCCTCAACCAGAATTCCCTAAAACCCACTGCATGTCCTGTGGGAAAGCCCAGGTCTGTGTGTGTGTGTATGTGTGTGTGTGTGTGTGTGTGTGTGTGTGTGTGCGTGCATTATGGTCGAGTAAGTTTTGGTACAGCATGATTGTGGGGGTGCTTGGTGCGGTGATTCGCCCCCCGTTTTAAATTCCCGTCTCATTGTTGCGCTGTCTCGAGGCCCCGTGTGGTAATCTGACTCGGCCGCCATCTGGGGGGACGTGATAGCAGCTCAGAGGGGAGATTACGCTCCTCTACACACACCATTACTTTAACACAAACACACCCCAACCTCAAAACAGCACACCACACACACACACACCACACCTTTACTCACTGTTCAGGGTTTGTGTTAGAGGAAGCTCCCTTTTGCAATCGTTCTTGTTCAGAAGGTTGATATCTACTGGACGTTTCAGACATTTCGCTTCAGTTCGAGACGCCAGACAGACAGACAGACAGACCTCAAGCGAGGGACGAGACAAATCATCAGCACTTTATGCAGTGCGTTCATAGTCAGGTCGCTTTTACGTATGAATTTTACATACAGATGTTTAGTATTTTTGAACAGAACCTGAGGTCGACTCGTTTTGGGTTGCAGGATTTTGTTTTTCACGACAGAAGTGCCACAAGTCCTGGAGAGTCAGAACAATAAATGAATGAATAAATGAATGAATAAATAAAATTAAAAAGGTGATTTCTATGATTTGCTACTTGCATATTTTATAGGATCCACATACAGTGTATATATTTTTTGCTTGATTTTTGTTTGGTGCAGTGATTCTGATTCACTAATCGACATGCCTGAACCAGATTGAACCAGATTGAATTGAGAAACTAGGAGATGGTGAAATGCTGCTTTGTATTAATCCACTGATATTTCAGTCGAATTTCTTTGCATAGGTAGGAAAATCCGATTTCATTCTTAGACATGAAATGTCAAGTAGTTTAAGTCAAATAGTGATGAAACACCGTTGGCAGCTCAGTGGTAGGTTTCTCATCCGCCATGTGGAAGGCCCAGGTTCGAAACCCCAGTCACTGGATAAAATGGGAGGGTTGTGTCAGGATGGGCTTCTGCCCTAAAACCAGTGCTGAGTTGTTGTCCAACATGGTCCACTGTGGTGACCCCTCGGCAGGAGCATCCGAAAGACCAACAACAGTAAAGAAACATCTTATTGTACTGTATGTAATATACAGTGGAACCTCGGATTACAAGCATAATTCGTTCCGGAAGCGGCTCGTATTCCAAAACACTCGTAAATCAAAGCAAATTTTCCCATAAGAAATAATGGAAATTAAAATTATTCGTTCCACAGCCCAAAAAAATTTATACATAAAAATAATTAGCACAAAATATAAAGTAAAAATAAAATAAATTAACCTGCACTTTACCTTAAAAAGTAAAAAAATAAATCCCGACAGATAAGTGTTTCCATTTATGCGCACAGGTGCTGTGTGTGTGTGTGTGTGTGTGTTTTTCTCTCTCTTGCGCTGCCAAGTGTGTGTGTTGTGTGTGCGCACGTAATTTGACACCGTGCCGGTTGTGTGTGTGTGAAGCAGAGAGGGGGTGCACGGCAAGAGAGAGAGAGAGTGAGAGAGTGTGAACCGGCACGGTGTCAAATTACGCGTGCGCACACACATAACACACACACTCAAACACTGACACACAGTAAAGGCGAGAGAGAGTGTGTGTGTGTGTGAACCGGCGCGGTGTCAAATTACGCGCGTACACACACATAACACAAACACTCTGCAGCGGAAGAGAAAGAAAAAAACACACACACACGGATGTTGATTGTACCAGTAAGAGACGAGCACTAAGACCCAGCAGGGGAGACAATTACCCACAGCGCAAGAGAGAGAAAAACCGTTGGCTCAGTTGTGATCACGTGACGCTCAGCGTCAAAACAAGAAGCGCATGCGTGATACATGATACTCGGTACTCGTAAACCAAGACAATGCTCGTTTTCCAAGTCAAAATTTATTAAAAATCTTTGCTCGTCTTGCGGCACACTCGTAAACCGCGTTACTCGTAATCCGAGGTTTTACTGTACATAGAATTTCATTTTGAATTGTTTGAAACTGTGATTATTATTTATTAATAATTCGATTAAATTCTGTTTATTGTTAATGACAGTGGTTATTGTCGCAAAGCAGCTTTACGGAATCATAAAATGATGGAACCGAGTTAGAAATGTGTGAGGAAATATGTATAAATCGAAATTATAAGCAAGCTGAGGGCGACAAAAAAACCTCCCTGAGATAACAATTGGAAGAGACCATACGAGGGACCAGACGCCACAGTGAACCCGTCTTCGTTTGGGTGATAACGGAGAGCAGGGATTGATTTGTTGTCACACTGTGTGTTAGGAGGCTGGAAGTTCAGTTTACTGTAACAGAAGGTGTTTAGAAGCTTTTCATTTGAATATTCACACTTTGAAGGAACATAACTGCTCCTACTGTACTATAGAATTTGTGCCGATCGAGCGATAGCTGACAAGTAGCATGTTATATTTTTGTTGCAGTATCTCTTTTTCTTTGCGCTTTATTTTACCCTATAGACCTGGGTACTGGTGCTGCACTTTATGTAGTTTTGTGTTTATACAGTAACTTTAACAAACTTTATAACGAGTTTGTTCTTTGTTGTTTAACGGAGCACCCTGGTACTGAGGGAACGTTGTTTCATTTCACCACTTACTGCCCCTGCTGTCTACAGGTGAAATGACAATAACAACTTCTTGACTTGTCTTCAGTTGGAGACATCAATCAGGTGGAAACAGTAACAACATGAAGGAACGCGGGTAATTTCTCTAGATGAAAAAGTTGCATTTATCGTTCTAGATAAATCGTTCATCTCCTCACTGCACCTGCATTCATTCTGGTTATCGTTCAACGTTGTTGTTATTGACACATACTGTATTGTTCAGAAAAGCAACATTTAAAAAGACGAAAAGAAAAAATAAATCTGATCTGGCTGGTCGAACCGAGTTTCTGATGTTAAACAGATTCGAAACCATAAATAAATCAAATTTATCCGTGACTCTGAGTGGATCAAGTTCAACCTTATTGTTCTTTTAGATGTTGTTGTTCAAAGCAAAAAAAGGAATCGAACACCTCCGAGTACAACCTCACAATAAAGCTGTTTGACCCTCCGAGCACATTGCATGCAAGTCCACTATGGGAAAGTTTCCTCTCAGATGGCGAGACAGAGAGAGAGAAATAAAGGGAGCGAAGGAAACAGGAATATTCCCGCCGCATTGTTGCGCTGTCCGCACCGCGAGCAGCTTTGGGGATTCCTCATTGTTCAGCGCTGTGAAAAGCCGAGCGTAATAATCGGCCCCGTAAACACGGTCGCAGGACCTCTGATAGATTGATGCACTAAGACTAACTTGTTGTCTTCCCCTCTTTGTGAACGACAGGACACTTCGGCTGTGTTTTCCACGGGACTCTGCTGGAGCCAGACGGCCAGAAACAGCACTGCGCAGTCAAGTCTTTAAACCGTGAGTGTGTGCAACATACACGAGGTTATACAGATGTTTCACAGCTGTAACATTTCACAGCACTAAATTCTGATTGATCAAAATGTGGTGTAGAAGCTGTGGATTACTTTAATGCGTTCGTATGGTAATACGTTATCATTTCTATAGTAACAGCTCATTTAATGTTGCTTGTAAAACAGATTACAGGTTAAATTAAAGAAGGCGTCTGTTTACTGTCTCCAATATCAGCTCTGAACTTTTTATCTAAACCATAATCGTTTTTTAATAGAGACTGTAGATGCAAATGGTTTTTACTCAACGTCTCTCTGTCTTTCATTGAGCGGTGTGTCACGAGGGTGATCTATCACAGCTCTCTTTTAGGATGTCTGCGTGAGCATTACGATGATAATAACGATGACGAACGATCCATCTAGCGGCCGTCTCACATTAGAGTCGGCTCTAATCACGTAACGCGTCGTTCCGAGACCTTCTGAGATTTACGACCTCTTCGCCGAGCTCGTTCCTCCTCACTATTTGTTTTCACCGTCAGTTTTTTTCCGATTTCAACGGAGCGGAACCGCGGCCGAAGTTCTGTTGACACATTTATTATGTACACAGTCCAACTTTCATTGTCAAGTAACACGTTTGGCCCCTATAATCATTTCAGCAACACTTTTCTTTCCGGTTCGATTAACTGACAGTATTTACAGCATTAGTTAACACAAACAGAGCGTCGATTTTTTAACTATTTGTATTCCATCAACAACATAAACAAAGTAACTCACACCGGTGTTGATTGACAACTTTTTTACAAGTCTTGCAATTTTTGCTGATTTATGTAAAATTATTGGAGTCATGGATTGAACTAATGGACAAAGCAGAAGTACTTACTTTATTACTTTTATGTAATAACTTGTGTTTTATTAATGCTACACTTTCAAATATTACATATGGAAAAAAAAGTATAAAAATTACAGGGGAAAAAATTGACAGGATGTGCAATGAATCAGAGTTGCTATTATTATACTAAAGTTATGAAAGTTTTTTTTTTTATACAGGACTAGAAATGTGCCAACTCTTAATATTTTTTATTAAGTAGTTAAAGAACATCGTATTATATGATGTATCCATTAATATTGTTGTGGAATGTCTATGAAACAGCTATGATAGCAGCTATAAACACTCGTTTGCTCATCAGCTTTTCTCTTTTTTTTTTTTAAAGTGCAATCCTTGAGCACATAAAATGTTAGTTAAATCATTCCTATTTTTTTCACCATTCTCAAGGTTTTCCTGGATGCAATCTGAAATGGACTGAATGCTATTAGAAATTCCAGATGTTCAGGTGTCGCACATGTGGCTGCTGAACTCTAAATGAAAGTCACAGACATTAATCCAGCCCTACACCTGATCTACTGTGTAAACACTGAACACCAGTCCTGTTTTTTTTTTGTTTTTTTCTGCTCCGTTCTCCGTTCTCCCTTTGTGCTCCCACTGAAACCCTAAACAGCTGTTTAATCTTCTCTGAACGTGAAAGCTTCGCAAACTAGATTAAAGAGGAGCCGGGGGGAAAGGGGCAGCCCCGGAGAGAGACGCAGAGTGCATCCAGTAATGGCTGGCTCACGTTACACTAGATTAAGTCCCATCTCTGGAACAGTTTCTCTCCAGGGTGACGTATCGAGCCTTTGTGTGAGCGCTGAAGGCATTTCGAGGGGAATGTGGTTCAGCTGATGGTTTTGTGGAGTAAAGTCGATGGAGGATGATGGAGAAGAGTGGAGCGTATGGTATCAAACTGACTTTTAATCATATAAACGATGAGCAGATTTCTATTCAAATGATATTCTGCCATTTTAAAATGTAACTAATGCTGATTCAGAAATGTAGAATATTGTCCTTTAGTTTTATACTAAAAAGTTAATAGAACCCTGTGTAGATCTCACAACAAGCCCTTAATAATCAAATAAACCTTTAAAATACACCAACAGGTTAGATTTTTTCAGGAGGACATTAATAAACACACTAATTTGTGCCACACACTAACATCATGATACGTACACTCTTAGAAAAGGGTTCTTTGGATAGTTCTAGAAGAAGCATTGCAAAGCTTCATCAATATTTATGGAAGGAGTCTCCAGTGTCAGCGGCGTCATTGTAACTTCAAGAAAGGAGAAAAAACACCACATCATTGAGGACAAAATATTTAGTTTAGAAGATTTAGAACTAGTTTGTGGGATTTCCACAACATTAATTATAACTATAAATGTTTGAAATACAAAAAGCGATCATGCCGTTCTTCATCCTGGTGCTTAATAAAACAGATTTGCACTTGATTTGTGTTTTAACGTCAGGTATCACCGATATCGAAGAGGTCTCTCAGTTCCTGAAGGAAGGAATCATCATGAAGGACTTCAGCCATCCCAATGTTCTGTCTCTGCTAGGGATCTGCCTCCCTAGTGAAGGCTCTCCTCTGGTGGTCCTGCCCTACATGAAGCACGGAGATCTGCGCAACTTCATCCGAGACGAGAGCCACGTACGTTCAGATAGACCGTCAGCGTTCACACAGCGTTTATCTGTAAAAAAGAAACTAAACAAAAAGTAGCTCTTTCGTGTATGTTTCTCAGCATTTCGTTTTTCCTCAGCAGAACCCCACGGTGAAGGATCTCATGGGCTTCGGCTTGCAGGTGGCTAAAGGCATGGAGTATCTCGCCAGCAAGAAGTTCGTACACCGAGATCTCGCAGCCAGGAACTGCATGTAAGATTTCAGCAACACAGTGAAAGAGATTTTTATTTTTTTTTAAATTCTTTTATATCTGTGGATGCTTTCTGAGCTTCAGCATTAATATTGTATCGCGATGCATTATTTACTCGAGTCCAGCAGCAGCTCGGCTTCTTATAAAGAAAAGAAATAACAAAAATGTAAGGGATGTCTATAAGGACCAGGCTTCAGGATGTTAGTAGTGCCGTGTCTGGTTTTCTGTGTTGGAGCTCGTAAATAAACAGAAACAGTTTCATTTGGTCCGTTAGCTAAATCAGGCTGGTAGATTATAGCGCAAGAGCTACAACTGAGCTACAATCGCTAACATTAGCCAGTGAGTATTCTGTAGCATTGAGGTTCTGTAGCTGGAGGTTCAGAGTGCCAGGTCGTCCGTAAACCTCAGACCTGATCTGTGCCAATCTGAACTAAGCTACTGGAAATGCAGAAATACTGAGAAAGAACTGAGATATGAGATGGTTTGATTCACTGAACATTTATTAAAAGGGATATAAGGATAAAACGTTTTCTTTGTTTTATTCGTCTTTGATAAAAGTAACGCTGAACTGAAAAAAAGTGGTCAAGACCTTTAAAATTGGTTTTTAGATGGTGTCAGGGTCAGGGTTCGAATCCCACCTTGAGGTCTGTGCGCATGGAGGTTGCATGTTCTCCCAGTGTTTGGTGGGTTTCCTCCCACAGTCCAAAGACATGCAGATTAGACTAATTGATGCTCCCAAATTGCGCGTATTACCATGGTCGTAAAAATGGGAATAAATACAGTGGTCACATGGTCCCTAGTTACTACAGAGGTTCCTACGTAGATAGATGGATGGTGCATTAAAAAGTCGGATTAAAAAAAAATTCAACAAACCTCATCAGTGTTTAAGTATGTACGTGAGGAAGTGTTCTGGACCAATCACATCACAAATTAAAGGATAAGATGTTACCAAGGAACTTGTAGACTGTAGTAATATGTTCAGCTTTTATATAGAGGGAGAATGTGGTTAAATACAGTACAGTGCAAAAGTCTCCTCATTTCATTCACATTAAAATAAATTACATTAAAGAAATGGGAATAAATTACTTATTGCCACTGCAAAGTGCCTAAAGATTTTAAATCAGGTTGTTTATGTACAGTAACAATCTCAGCAGCGACCTCATTTCCCCTCTCGTCTGTTCCAACATCAGCAGTATACAGTACAAATCATCACCATCCTGATCATCTGCATCTGTTTCTCTCTGGTTCATGCCTTAAGTTAGATGGTTTTTTTTAATGATTAAATGATTCATAGGTCACTGTGTGTTTTAATAACCAAGAAGCCTGGAGAACTTTTCCTCAAAACTACATTAAAAATACAGGAAAGTCAGGGTCTTAGGAAGCGAAATGCTGTATGAAGAAATGAAGAGGGTCTCTCGGGATTTGAAAGTAATTCAGCTTTCTTGTGTGTGTGTTAGTTTTTTTTTTCTTTGCGCTTTAATGTTGTATTTCAATTGGATTAATACATTTTATGTTTTATAATAAGAGAATTCAGCTGAGAGGTATACCTGAGTTTGTACTAGTGTGTTTTATAACACACTGTGCCTTGTGTGTGTGTGTGTGTGTGTTTTGACATGTAGGCTGGATGAGAGTTACACAGTGAAAGTGGCTGACTTTGGCCTGGCCAGAGACGTGTACGATAAGGAATACTACAGCGTGCACAACAAGAGCGGAGTCAAGCTGCCCGTCAAATGGATGGCTTTGGAAAGTCTGCAGACTCACAAGTTCACAACCAAGTCTGATGTCGTGAGTGATTTCTGTCATACACATTTGTTGTTATTGGGTTTATGCATTTGTAAAACTGTACCTGGTATCAACATCCAATACCAAGACCTGGCGACTCCCACACGCGTATGTACAGTAAGACCCAGTTACTGGTTTTGTGTTTATAAAGAGCTTAAATGGGGTTGAGATCAGGGACATCATCATGCAGGAACAGGTTTGGGCCTCTTAGTTCCAGTGAAGGGAAATAATGTGAAATGATTAGCAATGAAGAAGAAAGAAGCAGCAACAAAAAAAAAAGAAAAAAAATCCTTTACTGACTTTGTTCTCAGATTATGTACAACCAGTTCACTTTAATCTTTCAGATCAATCTGTGATTCAGAGTACAGTACAAGCCATACAGAAGGTCAGGCAATAAAAAGCTAATCCTCAAACGACTCAGGAGCTAGTTAAATTTATTGAGCGCACCTGGATTTCACTCCACAAACACGAATACATGACTGTAAAGCTTATTAATTACACCCGATCGAGCTTAGGCTGTTTACACAGGACTTAATATTTCCTCCAGATCTTAAACTGCACTTAACTCGTGTACATGCATGTCAGAGATTGCGAAGTATATCATGAATCATGCGCTGATGTCTAAGTAGCACTGTAGCTCGGGGGGGGAGGGGGGCGGAGAGCAGGACGTGATCTGCACTGACTGATTTATGTCCATACAGTACATACTTCATTACAAAAGATACTCCCTTTAATGAAGACTTAGTAGGAGATTCTACTTAGTAGCGTAGACACAAACAAGACTCCTTTTTTTTTCCAGTGTCCCCACTACCAGGTCGAATCAGACGCTGTGCAGAAGACATCCGTACCCGCGTTAACTCTTAATCAAACCGGGCGGGGCAAATTGCTCGACAGTCGCAGCCAGATCAAAGACTTGTTTTTCGATTGGCCTGGGAGTGTTACTGACTTTCCAAACAATCGACTGGGTGTTAAAGAGGGTGGACGTGTGAGATCATTCAACCTCAGATCTTCATCATGGCTTGAACACGTAGAACGACTCAGATGACGTCTGTGCTCTGGTGCCCATCCTACTGTACTGTATATCCAGGATAGGAGCTTTTGGAAAAAAAATCTAAGCACGCTCCGGCCGGCACGCTAATCCTCGAGACACAGAACGTGATACACAGTCTCTGTAACTCATGACGCCACTTCGCTAAAACTACCTTTGAGTCGAATTTCATTTCAGAGCAAGCCGTGGCATATCTCGAACACTATTTGCTGTTGAAAATCACGCTTGCAGTGCTTGTCGAGTCCATGTTTAAAAAGTAAAACTCATCCACGTCTAAAACCGAGTTGATTCACGGGACACGGTCATATCTTGAGTAACGATTCGTAGAATCTTTAAAAAGAAAAAAAAAAGGTCTGAATTCACGCTTCGCTTTGTTCTCCTCTTTATCCTTCGCAGTGGTCATTCGGGGTGTTGCTATGGGAACTGATGACCCGAGGAGCCCCGCCCTACTCGGACGTCAACTCCTTTGACATCACGGTTTTCCTCCTGCAAGGACGAAGACTCCTGCAGCCCGAGTTCTGCCCCGATGCCCTGTAAGCCAACACACACGCATGCACACTCACACTCACGTGCACACACACACACGCGCACACACACACACACACACACACACACAAGAGGGAGGGAAGCGTGCCTCAGTGCTCTCATTAGCTTTGTACGAGAGCGCAAAAACAAAGAGGCTTTGTTGAACGCCATTTGAGTCAGTGACCTGGTAGCAACTCATCAGAAGCCTCAGCCAACTCAGCTCCACATGACTACTGGAGCTTAACTCACCCTCCTCCCTACACGGCTCTGAGTGGTCTCACACACACACACACACATGCACTCCCACAGCAGGCACCGCTGGCACTCTGAGTAACAGATACACTCATGCTCAGCACCCCGTAGATACGAGCAGACTAGATCAGCGCCTTCCCATATAATAACAGTGTCTCAGTTATGAACAAACATTTCCTCCCATCTGGAGCTGCAGGATGATCCGACAGACTTCTAATCCAGTCTCATACAGGAACCTCCTCCTCCTCCTCCTCACGGTCGTCCTCATCTTCATCCTCGTCCTCCTCCTCCTCGTCTGGCTCTGCACATTACCACAATGTGTGCAGTGTTTGTAGAGAATAAACGCTGTTGTCACATTTGACACATTTATGGAAGGAGTCTCCAGTGTCGGAGTGTAAACGAAATTGTGACGAAGTTCAGGATAAAACGTAAAACAATAATCCCGTCCCCTTTATTTATAAATATTTTTCCTCTCTCTCTCTCTCTCTCTCAGCTACAACGTGATGATCGAGTGCTGGCACCCGAAACCCGAGCGGCGGCCCACTTTCTCCGAGCTGGTCTCGCGCATCTCCACCATCTTCTCCAGCTTCAGCGGAGAGCACTACATCCTCCTGAACACCACCTACGTCAACATCGACAAGATGACCCCCTACCCTTCCCTCATCTCGTCTCAGAGCCAGCTGGACCGGGACTGCTGCACCTGAAAGCGGACAGAGAGAGAGAGAGAGAGCGGAGACGGAATACTCACACACACACACACACACACACACAAAACAACACAAATATACTCACATACACACACAATAGAAGAAGCAGGAAGGGAGGAAAGCTATCCGGGACCGGCGTAAAGGGAGGGAGCTGATTGTCTGATTGTCTTTATCACTGTAGATAGAGTCGAGCTCCGTGCAGCGTCCTCCCCGACCCGAGAGACTGACAGACGCAGAGCAGCTCTCAAGGCGTCGTCTCTCACACAGGACAGACGCTGATCGAAACTGTGAAGAGGAGTCAGGGGTAGCTCAGTGGTTAAGGCACTGGACTACGCTTCGGAAGGTCCCAGGTTCAAATCCCACGACCGCCAAGTTGTCCCAGTTGGGCCCCTGAGCGAGGCCCCTGAACCCTCAACTGCTCAGATGTATAAAGAGATAAAAATCCCTAAAATGTAAAATGGAGTCTAAGAAGATGCGCACGCTACCGCGCAGGGTTTTTAATTAAATCTGCTGCTCCCGAAATGCAGCATTGATGTGACGTACACTGTTCACGGCTGATCCAGGATCAGCTCTTGTCTATACGTAAATATATTTGTATATAAACTGTATGAACTGCTGAACAGACTGGACACTGCGACTCCTGATTTAAAAAAAATAATAAGTATAATAATAATAATTCATAAGAATGGATTATTTGCCATTCTCTGTGCTGGGTCGTGCTGTGTGTGTGTGTGTGTTCAGCAACGTTTGGTTGATTGAAGGATGTCGCGCATGTGTCGTGAAGCACTGACCTGAGAACAGCAGGATGGGACTCGCTCTCAGCAGAACACTGGATGTGAAATGACACGAGATGAATCTTTAAATGGAAATGGATGATTATTTGTATGTCGGGTTGCATCGATACTGTTACTGTCGTCAGGTACAGAGCTAATGTAGTGTGTGTGTGTGTTTATTACATTTTTCAAGGTGCTGTACGGGTGGGCTACCACAAGGGGGCATAATGCAAGAACCCCGATAAGAACGTCTTAAACATGAGACTAGGTTGGAAAATGTCTGGAATGCTTACAGCCGAACCCGAATCAGGAAAAAAACTGGTTTGACAAAAGTATGTGCACCCCTTGACCTGTTTGCAATTCTAAACCAAGTTTGTGTAGAATTGTATGAAATGTCTGTAGAGTGAGCTCCATAAAGACATGGTGAGTTCTGCACCTCTGGGATGAAAGCAAGAACCCGACGTCAGTAATTCTCTTGTAGAGGATGTTTAACCCTTAAAACCTAAACAGCACAGGTCAATGGAAATTTAAACAGATATACATGCGCTTATACGGAAGCCGTGTTGGTGTGTGTTAATGGGGAGGCTTCAGACATCAAACTGTTTATTTGGGTTTTCAGAACCAAAGTTATCGTTACTTTTATACTGTGTAAATTTTACCAGAATCGAATATGAGAATGACGTCGCAAAGGATGTAGAAGTCTCAAAATTAGCTTTTTTTATTATCATTATTATTAGTATTATGTTTAAGGTCACAGAAACAACCGAAAACAAGTAGAAAAAATGTGATTGTGTGTATCTGTGCTATTTCTTTTTTCTTTTGCTGTCACGTTTGTATAGTTGGTTAAAATTAACCAAAATTCAGTTCAATATACTGCCTAGGTTGTGCTGAAATAAAAAAGTATATTTCACTCTGTGCTGCACAACCCTGAGCCATATATATATATATGTTTATTAGAAATAAAAAATAAAAAAAGCTAAAATGCTCTGAGTTTTAGGAGCTACCAAGTACATACTGTATGGGTGTGATGGTCTGGGTGCACAAACTTTTGGCCAAATTAACTTGCAAGACACCTAGAAAGAACAGCAAACCTATGAATCTAGTAGGATCAATGCACGAAAACATGTACTGATTAGGTTTAAATCTGTGAAACATCGAAACATAAACAGAGACGAAATGTTTTATGATGGAGAAACACATCAGTAGTTTTGATATCTGTGATAAGTGACTGAATAAAAACCCCATTGTACTCGTTCTCGTACTAGCTCTGAAACAACGCTATCGATGCAGCCCTGAAACCTTTCTTTTCACTTGTACACATATTCAGACATTATGGAATAATCGGTATGTATAAGCTTATACAGCTCTCAGCAATCACAATCGGATTTGTTAAATAATTCCTGATTTATTTTTTTCATAAAAATATGAAATGTTATCTCAGTGACGTATGAATGTGAGTTAAAGTTCCACTGAGTGGTGTAAATGGCGTCCGTTTGTCATGTCTGACCTGCTGTGTGATTAATGTATAGTATATATATTATATATATATAAACACAGACTGATGTATCGTGTCATACAGGATTTTTCTTGATTAGTGAGAAATGTTCTTGACTGTATATTGTATTAGACGAAAAAGTCTTCTGTCTACAAGCATGACTCTCGCTCACAGTGACACGCAGCAGTCGCTCCGTATAAATAAGGTACAGATAATATCTTGGTTTTTTTTTGTTTTTTTTTGCTCAGGACTTTGTTAAATAAAGTTCCATCATCAGATCATCAGATCTTCTGTGCAGAATAAAGCCGCTTTTCATGGGTCCTGTTCCTGAACGTTCTAGCACAAATGTTTCATTGTTCTCCGTCCGTCCTCTCGTCGGCTCTCGGAGCTGACCCTGACCTTTATTTACCCTTGTTGGCTATCATTTGACCTTTGACCCACTGTTGTCTAGACAAGTTTCCTCTCATGATTTGCCTGTGAAACTAAAAGATGAAAGTGGGTCTCGATACACAGATCATCATCATCATCATCATCAAGGGTCTGCTCTTGTTAGAAACTTGTGTCATGTGACCTGACCTTCAACACCGATTCATAAAGACTCGAGACTATGATTATGAGACGAGGATCACTCTGCAGTTTAATATATCAGTGAAACAGCTCGGGCTCAGGGCTGCACACACACACACACACACATACATCATCGATCGAGCAAAAAAAAACAATAACCAAAGTCTTCTCCGAGAAGTGAAATACAGTGAAGGGCAAAGGTTTGCACACTGGTTAAAGATTTACAGCAACAAGTCATAGTAAGGTTTAACATATTTATTAATTATCAATAACAATATTAGTCATAATAATACACATTAAAGACTGAATAATATATGTTAGAATTCCTTTCTTTTCTATACTGCCTATCTCAGGTGACACCTTGGACTGGGCGCCAATCCGTAATGCAGTGGCAAACTTTTGCGTGCACACACTGCCCCCTTGTGGATATTAGTTTAAATAGCAGGATCGTCACCAAAAACTCTCGTTTTATTTTCTAAAAGTTGTTAAACTGTAGTATGTTATTTATTTGTTAAATAGATCGTATAAAAGTACGATAATTATTTGGAGATAAATTCAAATTAAACGTTTAGAACGTTTGAAGTTTTCACGACTGTTTTTAAAAAACCGATTTCAAACGGCTTTTGATGTGAACGTGTTAAACAAACGTACAGCAGCGCCATCTTGTGGCAAAACGCAGCAAAGACATAAAATCCCAAGTACAGCATTGTTCGGTTTAAAAAAAATAAAATAAATAAAAAAAAAATAATAATAAAAAATTATATATATATATATATATATATATATATATAATTTGCATTCAGAAACAGCTAAAAGATTCTCCATTCTGAAATTTTTTTTTTGTTTTATTATTAATCTCAAATTTCACTCCTAAACATTATTGATGTTGCGGATAATGAAGGAAATAAAGATGGGACAGATCTGGTACCTGGGTGTGCATAGAAGAAAAATAATAATACCTTGTTAGATTTTAAAGGAAAGCAATTATCATAGACTCTCGATACTATAAGGTATCGTGGCCTCTGTAGACAAAATATGATGCATGAACCCACTATGATGAATACGATGATGAATATATGAATATGACGAAGAACATACACAATAAATGTCCCATCGATGTAAATCTTTCACCAGAGGGTGCACAAACTTTTGCATTTGACTGTATATGACCTTGCTAAAGAGAGTACAGTTCTTGCTTTTGCACGAGCGCTGACTGGTGATGTGTGTATGGCCCGGAGACTGAGCTGTTTCCCTGATTTATTAACGTGCTGAGTGATTTCGGTCTCTAGACGTTGTCCTTCAGTCTGTTCTCTCTCTCTATGAACCAGTGTTGAATAACGTAGGGAACGTCCTGGAAGACAAACGAAGAGAGGTTTCTTTCGATCCTGAGGACAGGTTACATGATATGGATGTTTCAGACATGAGGTGACCCTGGAAAATCCACACCATTTTATCATACAACTTTAAAAGGAGGAATAAACATCAGAGGAGAGGAAGATCAGGGTTTTTGTGTCGCAGGGGAGATCTTTACCTCATGAGGATAAACTGAAGGAGCCGTCTAGACAACACTGGACCAGATGTCAAGTTTAAACAAGAGTAAACAAAAAGTCATGGTCAGCTAAGACAGACGATAAGAGTAAGGTGCAGGACAGTTGTGCTGGAATGGTGCAATAGTCCATTTAAAGAAAACCTTTTTTCAGTAATTATGTGCATTTGATTTTCTCCTTGTGCCTTTAATCCTCTCCAAGTACTACAGAGCCGCTAAAGAAAGGGACATGGAAGGAGAAAAAATATGCCTGAACAGTCTTTCCCAGATCTCACAAAATCCCAAGCGGAAGACAAGTAGGGGAAATCCTTAAGTCTTCATTTAAAATGAGATGTTAATGTGTTTTAGTGTGATTGACGCTGACATTAAAAAACATACAACTCATGTTAAGACTGTGCTGTAGGAGTCCATTGATGACCGTTGTATTTATTCCCATTATTCCCTAATCTGCAGGTCTTTGGAACCAGAGGAAATCCACCAAGCACGGGGAGAACATGGAAACTCCACACACAGACCCTGAGGTGGGAATCAAACCCAGACCCTGGAGGTGCGGAGCCACAGTGCTAACCACTAAACCACCATGCCGCCTCCAAAACAAACAAACAAACAAAAAATAAATAAATAAAAACAACCAAACAAACAAAAGTCCAAATGATAAAAATATTTTACATCACACAATTAAAAATGTGGTAAAAAAAAAAAAAAAAAAAAAAAAAAAAACTGCCCCATAAAAATATTATAGTTTAAATATTAAAAACTATCATTTAAAAAAAAAGTTGCTATAATTGTGCTATTATTATTGTTGTTGTTGTTGTTGTTAGGAACTGGGCAATATCTATTTATTTATTTATTTAATTTATTTACATTTAAAAAAATCAGAAAAATAAAACCAGTAAGGCAACAAAACGAAACAGCGCCCCCTCGTGTGAAACCCATGTTGCGCGTGCATTCCGTCAACAGGGTCTTAACATCATCCAATCAGCGTGTCGGTTTAATGAGCTTAACCAGCCAATCAGAGCACAGTAGGCGGGACTAAGAGGAGCGCGCGAGGACAAGGAAATAATTTATATCCACGTTCTCGATAACAGTTAGGTCTTTCAATTCTTCTTATTTTTTTAATGTTTTCTCTTTATAACATAATAAAGACCACATCCGGCATATTTGCTGATTTTCCTCCTGTTTATATCATCCTCCCGGACGCCGTACATTCTGTTTTTCACTTCCCGCCTTCCAGAGTCATAGCAAGCGTCATAATAGTCACGTGATTGCAAAAAACCTATTAAAACGTCATCCGTCGCCATGGCAACAGTGATGTGGAAAGACTGTCATTGCTTTTAATACAGCAAGCAACTTTATAAAATTCTGTAATAAAGAGTAATAATTGTGTTTTTATGTTTTGAAATATTACATATAAAGAAAGCGGTGAGTGAATTTATAAAGACTAGACCAATTTCAGTGACTTTTATTGGTTTAATAATTGAACCCTAATTTGTCTGTTGTTTTCATTAATGCTGTTACATTAGTAGTATTTATTTTTATTAACTGTTTAGTTATATAATATGTACAGTATTATACTGACAAATTTGTTAATATAAGTAGGTAAAAAAAATTTAGTTATAAATCATGATTCGTATCGCCACACTGACTCCAAAATCTATTTTTTAACCTTTACATTTATAATAGAGATGAACCAATTGATCAGACAGTGATCAGAATTGGCTGGTTTCCAGTTTGATTGGTCGTGACCGGTGATCGGCCGAACCACCTCAGATATAAACTATTCTGTACCGAGCGCAGAAGCTTTCGAGTGGTGCATTTTTTTTACATGATCAAAAATCCTGCATGTTAAAAGACTCTGATCTGCCTTTTTTCTCCAAACTCTGTAAGCGAATTAGTCTCAAACCCACTTTGAGATCACACCTACACTACCAAACTATCATACACACCAACCTGTAAATGCTCTTTTGCACAATTACCTTATTACTCATTACTGGATTACATTTGCACTAACTACTTAAATTCGTGCTGCTAAGTTAAGGAACATTTACTGGTTCTCCACTACCTCGACTCATCACCACAGATTGTTATGTTATGTTTTGTCATGTTTCTCGCACTGTCACTTTGTTGCTCTTGTTTGCACATTTGCACATGCACTTTATGTTGTCTGTAAACATAGTTAACATTGTTTTAGTTCATTTATGTTGTTAATTTATGTTGTCAGGTCAATATGTCTTGTCTCCGCTAGCCAGCTAACTAGGCCACTTAGTTAGCTAGTTTAGTTTTTCTGTTAATTTATGTTGTAAATTTATGTTGCATGTAGCACCTTGGTCCTGGAGGA
>JAQMYK010000002.1:30275109-30287246 GCA_030014345.1 Clarias buthupogon
CACGCCTGGGCTGATGGGAATTGTAGTTCCCGCTACCTCCCGTTCGCTCCATTCGCCTGAGCAAACCTTTCTCAGAAAACCTTTATTTATTGAGTCATGCGGCCACGGTATTATTGAAAAAATTTTGCTATTGCGGTATGACGGTATTTACAATATTGTTACATCCCTAGTACAGACAGATAAGTGTTTCCGTTTGTGCACGCAACAAAGTAGTAAATGACCTCCTATTGGCCTCTGATCAGGGTTGCGCCACTATACTTGTGTGACTCGACCTCAGTGCAGCTTTTGACACCACTGACCATAGTATTCTTCTTCACAGATAAAAAAAATGTAGTAGGAATTAAAGGGAACGGCCCTCCCTTGGCTCAGAATTTATTTGACTGTTCATTATTAGTTTGTAGATTTAAATGGTGACTATTCTGCATGTTCTCAAATGAAGTGTGGTGTTCTAAAGGGTTCAGTTTTAGGCCCACAACTTTTTTCCTCTTTAAACGGAAGATGATTAATAAGCATTGTATAAGTTTTACCAGTTATGCTAATGGGACACAGTATGTCTCAGTAAAGCCAAATGAGAAAAGTCATCTTAATAAATTTGAGCAATATGTGAAGAATATAAGAGACTGGCTGTTAATTAACTTTCCTCTGCTTAATCCTGACAAGACAGAAGTTCTACAGTAGAAGCAAGCTTTTAGTAAACTGCTAGTGTCTTAAGATCCGCAATGCCTATTTTGATCAAAGGATGCAGGCTGCTTGTCATTACTGTATATTATGAAAACACACACAGTCTCATTGATCACTCAGGTTTGTTGACGGTGAAGTGATTGGTTGCTTTACATCCCAGCTCTCCTCATGTCTGTGTCTGCTTCTGGCTCTCTCTTTTAGTTATGCTGTCATAGCTGTCAGAGTCCTTGCTTGCACCCTGCACTAATTATACAACCTTATACATTATGTGACTGTGACCATACATAATTGTTATCTCTCCTTCTCTCTTTTCTCTTCTATCTTTCATTCTTTCCCTCCCCCTGTCTCTCTTTTGAGCTACGCATGCTGCACAAAAGCTGCCAGTGATCCAGACCTCCTCTGCCCTCTGCACCTGTCTGACTCGTCCTGGTGCCCCACTTCTGGTTGGAGATCTCGTCACATGGAGGCCCTGTGTAGTCTGTCTGGAATGCGTGTGGTGACTGGGGATGGTTCCACATTACCATGAAGATAGTCCTGGCCTCGACTGATGAAGATAGCTGTTCTCTGAGGAATTGTGACTGCAGTCACTCCATAGTCAGGACTGGAATTTCCTAAATCCCAACTGAGCTTCCAATAATGAACTGGACTCCATATTAACTTAAAGACTTCCAGCATGAGCTCCTCCTTCAGCCTCCTGACAAACAGTATGAGTGCAGATCAATCCCTGCTATCCTGTCACACACACCCGTATTGCGGCCATCACTAGGATCCGGAAATAAGGTGGTCGCTAGACAGGAGGCATAAAAGGATACAAGATGGCGCCGCACACCGCTCAGTCATTGAGTTCCATGGCCCAGTTGGTTCCGAATTCTCGTCTTCCAAATCGTGAGTACTCACCTTCTTGGGTTATCCTCCTGATTCGAGTGTGTGTATTTAGGACGCGGGTTAAATTTGTGTTTTTCCCTTACTCCGTTGTTGTGAGAGTCCTTAAATCAAATCGCGTGGCTATCCTGCCTACTCGCTTCTCTCCGCGTTTGGGTTTACCATCCACGCTACAAGGGCTAACCGCTATTAAGCTATCTCGGGTCATTCCGGTTAGTTCGTGACCGAGTATAGTCTTTCAGTCATCCCGGTTAGTCCGTGACATATCCGTTATCACCCAAATGAGGATGGGGTCCCTGTTGAGTCTGGTTCCGGTCAAGATTTTGTCCTATTGCCATCTCAGGGAGTTTTTCCTTGCCACCATCACCCACGGCTCGCTCATCAGGGACAATCTGATCATTTTGTTTCATGCACATTTTTTTTCATTTCATGTAAATTTCTATAATTTAATTTTCTAATTTGTCTAAAGATTGTCTAAAGCTGCTTTGCAACAATGATAATTGTTAAAAGCGCCATAGAAATAAAACTGAATTGAATTAAATTATGATTATAATATATAATATACATTATAATCCCTCCTGCACTTAAAAAGTTTCATTACAATAGTACTTAAATACAATTATTGACCTATAAAGACCTTGTCCGGAGCAAACATCTGGTCTTTTATGATCCTCCAAGCCAACTCCAAAAAGCTGCAGACCATTTTTTGGTACTTTGCATAATGAAAACTAGAGCAGGAGGCAGAGCTTTCGCTTACAAATCCCCACAGATTACCCAGGTTTGCTGACGGTGGAGTGACTGGTTGCTTTATTTCCCAAAGAGCCCTCCAGTCTTTCTTGTTTCTGCCATTTTAGTTATGCTGTCACAGTTAGTCCTAACGGACTCCCTGCTTTTACAAAATATACATTGACTTTATGCTACTCTAGTATTAGTATCCATACTATGCACATACTCTATCTTTTTACCCTTCCTCTATAAGCTCCATGCCCCTGTCGCAATGTCAAGGAGATTCAGACTCTCCAAACCGGCCTTATCCACCCTGACTCCTTAATTCTGATTAGAATTTTTGTTAACTGAAAATTACTTGATGATGTTGACACTGGCTTAAAGATAACTGTAGATCCTGTAGATAAGGTAATGTAGGTATGGCAGGGAAACCACAAAAATATCAGTTGCTCATCCTTGGATTTCCTTAAGAACCAAATTGCAATAAAAAGGTTTAGATTGCCTTTAAAAAGAACTCTGATATTCATGTTGTTCATACATTTTCATTTATAGCACTGCACTTTCTGACTTTCTAGGACACAGGTATAAAATGGAAATGTTTGATAATTACACTACTCTGACACCTGGAGGATTCTGGTTTCTTTTAGGATCTCTTCTTCATCCTGTCTCAGGGTGATTTTTCTTAGGACGAAATTCTGTATATAAATGTAAAATTAAAATCTTGGATGTGTTTATTTCTATAAATATACTTGTAACAATGTTCCTTTGTTAAATATGCCATACAAATAAACCTGAAACTAATTACACAGGAAACTACAGTACATTTACAACCAGAAGGTTAAGAGTTAATACTCATGGATGAGCCCACTAAGGTCTTAATATTAAAATTGATAAGTGGTTGCTAAAGTATTGAATATTGTTGATACGCTATTTCTTGCTGCTTACTATGTTATACCAAGTGGTTGGTAGGGAGTTGGTAGAAGGTTGCTTTGGTGTTTCAGGTGGTTGCTAGTTTTCAGCACAGTGTTTACTAAGGAATTCCAGTTACTGTATTTGTAACCATGTTATTGGGTTTAAGTTCCAAAAGTGTTTTAGCGTGTTAGTGGGTGAAGCAGTGCAGGGTTAACTCTCTTCAATATAATCTGCAATAAAACAGATTTAAAGTGTGTGTGAGTACAGAATAAAACAAAGCATTTCACAAAACTAATTTTAATATAGGATTTATGTCGGAATAGTTCAGTGTGACCTCTGAAAACAAACACACACAAAAAATCAGTAAAAATTCCCCCCCAAAATAATAATACAATGTGTAAAGCAGCCAGACAACCCAGAGTCTTCGTCTTTCACCCAAACACACTCACACTACTTCTAGATGAGGCGGAGTCTTATTACATCACAAAATCCCAAACTTTTTTTTTCAGGTATAGAAACCCTTTAAACGTTACACACTGTACCTTTAAACCCAAACCTAAGATGATGATTTAAACTATCTGAGAGACTGATTTTCATTAAGGAGAAAATTAATGAGCAGAAATATTGGCATTTTTTTATTACAACTTGTGCTGAAGGAAATAACAGTGCCAAAATTAGAGAGAAATTATCAATTATTAACTTTTTAATTCCGGACATGATCACATGTCAAGAGTAAATGATGAAAATGAGCTAATTTAAACTCTGCCTTCATTACAAAGCTGCATAATAATGATGCACATCATTACCTGGGACATGAATAATATTCTCCTTACAGTCTGAGCTCACTGCAGGTATAAAACAAAGGTTTGCCCCCCCCCCACCCCTCAAATGTTTTCTCATTACACATTCTAAAATGCTTCTTTGTTTTTATAGAGACCTATAAAATAGTGTGTGTGAATCATGCATGTGTGTGTGTGTGAGAGAGAGAGAGAGAGAGAGAGAGAGAGAGAGAAAGAGATACATATAGAGGGAGAGACATGTTATATGCATGCGTGTGTGTGTGTGTGTGTGTGTGTGTGCTCACCCCACAGGGCCATGAAGATGGAGAAGAAGACGGTGGCTGGATTGTCGAACAGGTGACTGGCTCTCGCTGTTGCACATGCTGTGCTCAGATTCCAGAAACCGCAAACTCCATCACATAGTGGACACATGGTAATGTTTCTCCTCTCATCACAGATCTCCATACTGACCAACAGACAGACAGACAGACAGACAGGCAGAAAGACAAATAATTATTGATAAAAAGTGGAAGCGACGCAGAGATACAGAAAGACAAGCAAAGACGTACATGGAGAAAGTCAAAGAGACAGGAATGACAGACAGTTACAAGAATCTGAGTGTTGTGTATGATCTTTACCCTACATTTAATCTCACTGAACAGTTATTTTGAAAAGGCACACTTTACAGTACATACTGTATATACAGTGTAACGACACCACTGAAAATTCACAAATAAAGAATAAATTCTAAGCAGGTGAAGAAACAGGTGAGTGAGTGCCTACACCAAAATATTACTCAAAAATATGTGGCTTTACTCTGTTTTTGCAAAAAAACAAACAAACAAAAAAAGCAATAATAATAATAATAATAATAATACTCATGTGATCCTTAATTAAAGTTATAGTTTTATAGTTTTCCTGTAGTACACAGTTAAAAGTTAATTTAGATGGGAAAACCCTAAATAAACTAAACATGAACAACTAAAAAATAATTTATACACAATTAAATTAAAATGCTGGCATGAACAAACTCCTTACAATTATTAATTAACAGAAATTAAATGACTTATGCCTAACTGTCTCATTAGGACTTGTTCAGGAGGCCAAGAATGTCACAAATATAGTCAAATATTTGGTCAAATATAGTCTGTGCTTTTTTTTTTGTACATGTTCTAATTTATTTCTATATAATTTTTTTTATTTCTGCATAGCTGCTTTGCAACAATAGTCAATGTTAAAAGTGTAAAAAAAGTCAAATGTAACTGAATTGAATTTATCCATTGTGAGAAAAATGTGGGAGGTGCAATTGTAGTGTTTTTTTAAAAAAATCAAAAAATTACATTGACATTGATATAACACAAACAATTTTAACATATGTTACTATTTGTGTTTTTTAGCATACTTGTGACTCAGAGCAAACATGCACAAATTGTCCTTTATCAGGTTGCAATACTTCTTGCTTTATGAGCAGAAATATTGGCATTTATTAATCATTTTGCCAGTAAATAATAACAATAACTTCACCATAACGAAAGCAAATATTGACGCATTCCACTAAACTCACATAATCATGTTGGTGCAGCCCTAATCAAAACACACTTACTGTAGCTGCTATGTGGCCAGCGCTACACATGTAGCATTTACACAACTAGCTGGTTGCTTAGCTACTTCACTAATCAAAGGAACTTGGTCTAATGTAGGCGAATCAGCATATCAGTTGCTGGATTTATTTATGACCGTATCATTTGGTACTCGACTAAAGTTCCACTAAAGGTTTCTTCCTCTTGTTGTCTCAGGGAGTTTTCCACCTACAGTACTACTGTCGCCTCCAGCTTGTTCATTAGGGAAAACTGTTAAATGTATAACTTCATACTTACTTAAATGTATGAATTCATATCTACATTTGTTTCTTTTTTTAAATAGAAATTGTTTCATTTCTATCAAGATGTCTTGTAGCAATGTCTACTGTTAAAAGCGTTATATAAATAAAAATGAACTGATAAAATGATAAAATGAATATAATTCTTATATATAATTATATATAATTTTATCAAATTCCTAATGCAACACTTTTAAATTAAAGCTGAAAGTCTCAACTGTGGTGGTGTACAGAGGCACAAATACACACACTGTGTCACCAACCCAATACTTATGGGTCTGGTTGTTCGTGCGTCTGTGTGTGTTTTCATGGTGTAAACCAGGCCAAGTGTTTTGTAATTGTGCTCTTTACCTGCCATGTGTGTTTTTGCATTGAGGCGGTGTGAACACGACCAAGACGTCCTGACTAACCACACACACACACACACACACACACACGCCTTGTAAACTGTACGCACTGCGGGAGGGTGGTGAAAGTGTGAATGATGGCCTGCTCACATAGAACAATAACGAAAAACTCATCTGTGTCTTAATGTGTTATTGAAGCTCCTTTTTCATGTCGATTAGACAGAGACAGACGGGGAGACATTGCTCACATTCTTCATGTGCATGTTTGCCCTATGTGGGTACCATCAGGTGACACAACATACATCCTGCCTATTTAGCTTGAAGGAGCATGTGCCCCCTTACATTGATAAAATTCTATTCCTTCCTGTATGTTTATACTCCCATTTAAAATCTGAACACAGACACCCTTAGTATCGGCTAGTAGATGGTCACCATCACGGCTGTAGGAGTCAAGCAGAGATATTACCACCTGATTCACAGCTGCAGTCAAGTGTGAAGAGTAAGTTTGATGTCTAAATAACCGATTTCAGCTCACAGCATGACAACAGTATAATAAACGTGTAAATTACTAATAGGTGCAGAATTTCCATTTGTAAAGCCTTTATTATCAGTGATTAACTCATAAACAATTAACATTAGCGCTGGAGTTAGGTTGTTGTTCTTTGCTTCAAATTCAAATTCAAATTTTATTTGTCACATATACAGTCATACACAGTACGATATGCAGTGAAATGCTTAGACAACTGCTCATGACCTTAAATAAAAGACTATGGATAGAAAATAAATATGAAAAATAAAATAGAAGGTAAATTTAACCAAGAAAGAATAAAATAAAATATAATTAAAATAAAATAATATAATAAAATATATGAAGAAATATAGAACAATAAGAAAAACAGCTGTACAAAGTAGATACAGATTTTATGGAATTTAGGAATTTAGGTGCTTCTATTAAGATCTTTTAATTGTCAAATAAAATTAACACTAGACAGTAATTTGTGTAACAGCGTTAAGGTACAGATGCGTAGGCATGTTACACCCAGTCGGTTTGTTTTTGTTTTTAATTTTGTCATGTAAAGGTGTGCGTTATCTGAATTATCAGGTTATCTGTTTGTGCCACTCGGAGGTGGTAAAGTGCTCGCCCTATCATCGCTGGTTCGATTCCCGGGTGATGCTGTAACCTAGAGCCTGGATAGCTCACTTGGTAGAGTATTAGACTTTTAATCTGAGGGTCCAGGGTTCAAGTTTCTGTTCAGGCGTTACCTTCTAGGGGCAGTGGTGGCTCAGTCGGTTAAGGTTGTGGGTTACTGGGTTACTGATCGGAAGGTCAGGGGTTCGAACCCCAGCATCGCCAAGTTGCCCTTGAGCAAGGCCCTTAACCCTATCTGCTCCAGGGTCGCTGTAAGCTGACCGACCCTGCGCTCTGACCCCAATTTCCTAATTGGGATATGTGAAGAAGAAATTTCACTGTGCTGTAACGTACATGTGACAAATAATTGAATATTCTTCTTCTTTCTTGTTATCCGGGTCAATATTAAGTAAGATTATAACTATCTTTTGACTTGTTGGACTCTAGGTGTAGTATCATCCAGGCAATTACACAGAAGCCCATTATCTCAGTATAAAATGTTCAAAATGTGCTACTCTAAAAATTTTAATAACAATTTGATGCAATTTTGCCCCTTCGAAAAACTTTTATACATGACGCTTTTGGCGCTTTTCTTCTTCTGTTATATCTCTGGAAGATTAAATACTTTAAAGTGGACATATCAAAAAAAGTTATATTTATAGGTTATCTGTCTGTCTATCTATCTATCTATCTATCTATCTATCTATCTATCTATCTATCTATCTATCTATCTATCTATCTATCTCCTTTCTGATGAATAAAATATAATTAAAAAATATTTAAAAAAAATAAATGGCATTAAAAAATGGTAGTGTTTTAAACAGCATGAAAGGAGAACGTACTAATCTTTGGAAAATCTCTTAGTTCTGCTAAATGCATAGGGACATATCCTAAATAATCCTAAATTCTTATTTAATGTAGTGAAAATAACTACACTTCTTGGAGAAAGTAAAGCAAAGATGATGAATATGGTGATATAAGTTTCATGCAAAATTTGAGATTGTTTCAATACTGTACTGTTTAACTCTACAGTCATTTGTACTGGTGTTGATGCTTAATTATTGTTGGTGTTTAACTTATGTCATGCCCTTTAAAGGATGTAATCAGTGTTTGAGTATGTGTATTTGTGTAATGTCATATTCTTAGTACTTAATTAATATTGTTATATTATCACTTACCTGGGGATGTCGTCGTCAACGGTAACACAGCCATACAGAAACACAAACACTCCCACCAGAGACGCAGGAATCAGCATTTGAGTGTAAACTCCCAGCCAAGCAAAGTAAAGACCGATCTTCTCTCCAAAGTACTTCCTGTTGGAAAAATGGCAGATGGGCGTGGTTACGGGCGGAACAGGACAGCACATGGCACATATACTTTTTTGAATATATTTGAATATAAATTTTACTTTATTACCTGATCAAGCCAACGGGTTGATATTTATAAAAAACACTGTAACTTGCCCACTCTTCATATAGCAGCTGAAACACACACACACACACACACACACACACACACACACACACACACACACACACACACATCAATTGGAACATGTCAGCAATAATGGAAACTAATTATTCTAAATATTATTATAGTTATATATTTCATTGTAAACTATTGTTGTTCTGTTCCTCATGCTGCTTTGGCCAAGCTATGGCCTGAAACTAACATTTGAGCGTTATTTAATGGCTCTGTATGGACTGTTTCAGAATTTTAAGATCCAGTCTGGAAATGTTTAAAACACACAATGTGAGGAAGAAGGCCAACAGCATCATATGAGACAGAACACACCCTGACTAATCCCTGTTCGAAACGTTGCCATCAGGAAAACAGGTCAATTAGATCCAACACAAATAGACTAAAGAACATCTCCAGCAAAAATAACCAAGCTCTGCAATATGTTACCTTGTCAATTGCAAATCAGTGTGGCCTCGATTGCACTCTTTCTTGTTCAGTATGTAAATATGTGATTTTTTTATGTCATGACACATGACTAAATGGTGCTTTTTATTTGCAGATTTATTTTCCTTTTTCTTCCCTTGATTTTTATAAGTAGATGCCATACTACTATGTGGTAGATGCTATTCTACCCAGTATAATGACAATAAAGATATTCTTATCTTATTGCAAACCTTATTCACTCAGGAAGGAGTTCAAGGAGCTGGACAAAGCTACTGTATGAAGAGGATGAAGACTGGAAGGGCAGTTGGTCCAGATAACATTCCAGTGGATGCATGGAAGCGTTTAGAAGAGATTATCTAGATTATCTAACAAGATGTAGGTGAGCGGATGCCTGATGAGTGAAGAAGAAGTGTTTGAGTTCCAATTTTTAAGATGAAGGGAGAGCATAAAGCTGATAAGCCACACCATGAAGGTATGGGAAAGAGTAGTGGAAGCAAGGTTGAGGAAGTTAGGAGTGGCTGAGAATTATAACGGTGGTATAAGACATGGACAATGTGCTGCGTTACAGCAGCGAGGTGTACCATACTGTAGGTACGACTGGCTGGTTAAAGGTGGAGGTGAGACTGCACCAGGGATTGGCTCTTACTGTAGTCCTTTCCTGTTTGCAATGGTGATGGACAGGATAAGGTTAAGGTTTCCATGGACTATGATGATTGCGGATGATATTGTGATCAGTAGAGAGAGGAAGGAGATGTTGCCACTGATAAAAAGACAGGAATCAGAGGTGGCAGAGCTGAAGATGCTGCAATTTGCTTTGGGATTGACAAAAATGAACAGGATTAGGAATGAGTAAATTAGAGGGACAGTGCAGGTGGGATGGTTTGGGGACTCAAGTTAGAGAGGCCAGATTGGACATGTGCATAGGAGGGATGAGGGGTATACTGGGAGGAGAATTTTAGAGATGGAACTGCCACACAGGAGGAGAAGAGGAAGGCCCAAGAGGAGGTTTATGGATGTGGTGAGGGAGGACATGCAAGAGGTTGGAGTGGCAAGGGAAATTGTGGTAGATGGAGACAAATGGTCTGCTGTGGTGACCCGTAATGGGAGCAACCAAAAGAGGAAGACGAAAAAGAAGAAGAGAAGCAAAGAAACAGTATAACCATCTCTGTAAATCTGAAGTAGAAATACTTCGTCATGGACCCTCCACTGCATCTCACCAACTGCAACATATCACGCCTTTACCAGCTGAATGTTCTAAACAATTTATACTGAAGATCCGAATAAACCAAACCAAATACCTCAACCACCAACACCAACAACAGACATAGCCACCACTACCACCACCATCATCTTTTTCACCATTACCACCACCATTACACCCATGACCACCACCATCTCCATCACCACAATCAACACCATCATGACCACCCTTCACCATCACCTCCCACAACCACCACCATCACTCTGATCACCACCAATACCACCATCACTTACACCATCACTGCATCACCGCCACTAATCAATTATACCATCATCACCACCATAATATCACCTCCACAACCACCACCATCAACATTCATCACTATCACCAACCTCACCATCATCACCCCATCCTTCACCGTCATCACCATCAATACCACCATCACCACCATAATATTACCCTACAACCAACACCACCACCCCTCCCACCACGATCACTATCACCCCAACAACCACCACCATCACCACCACCATCATTCGTATCACCCTAACCAACACCATTATCACTTCCACCATCATCACTACCATAATATCGCCACCACCATTAACCACACCCATCACCAGCACCATCACAACCATAACCACCACCATCACTACCATCACCACCTTCACCCCCACCATCATCACCACCCTCACCACCATTACTTCCACCATCATTATCACCATAATATCAGCACCTCCAATGCCCCCACAACCACCATCATCACCACCAGAAACATAACTATCACCCCCACCCATCACATTCACCCCCACAACCGCCACCATCATTATCACCATGGCCTCCCCTACCCATCACCATCATCACCTGCACCATCGTGTGTGTGTGTGTGTGTGTGTGTGTGTGTGTGTGTGTGTGTGTGTGTGTGTGTTTTCGTTACTTACCTTCCTGTCATTCGGCTGTGCGTTTTCTCCATCTACATCACCCTGTGAGGAAACACACACTGAATCTTAAACCTTATATAATCCTTCACACACACAGACACAAAGTCCTGATTAACTTGTCTGTTTTGTCTTTTTGTGTTTATGTGGTCTTTCTCTATAAAAGTATAAAATAATGGACAGAGTTAGTTTAAATGATCATCTACACCATTTCACCTTGAAACATAAACTCTGTGTAAATGAAATTTCTGAAAACAAGTGTCTCGACATTCAGAGACAAATAATTCATGAACTTTATTTACACACAGCAGACTCACATCATGTAGTGGATATGCAGCCAGATATGCACCGCTGCCCAAAAGACTTGTTATTCCTAAAAATAAAATCAAAAAGTCACCCTAGTATTTAGCACACACTCACCGCAGTAGTGAGGTAATCACTTTTAACACAGTCTTTAACAGTGAATCAGTGTTTATGTCACAGTCTTACTGATGAGCAAAGGTCTCACCCATACTGAAGTTCGACTTTGTGCATTTTGTCCTCTTCAAAACCTCGAACACCTGCAAATGGATAAAAATATTAACATTCTGAAGATTTATTTGCAAAATTAGATTTCTTATAAGCTCAAAGCGCATATTTATGTAAAGAATTTCAAATTTTATTTTTGCTGAATTTTACAAAAATATATACTCAGCAAAAAAAGAAACGCCCCTTTTTCAGGACTGTGTATTTCAACAATAATGTTGTAAAAATCCAAA
>JAQMYK010000002.1:30329368-30340891 GCA_030014345.1 Clarias buthupogon
TGGATATTAGGCCTTTACGCAGCGGGGACAAACAGAGGAGATTATCTAGAATATTTGCATCAGGAGCCTCAGGGAAATTTGGTATTAAAGCGCGAATGAAGTGTCTTACTTGCAGGTATCTAAAAAAATGAGAATTGGGTAGGTTAAACCTTTCGGAAAGCTGCTAGTGCAGTTACAGTAATAATTTAGTTAGTGACTATAGATTAGGCTATTATATTTCGGATTGATTAGGAGTAGCATGGTGCGTTCTGATTGGCTGGGAGCAGTATGTTGTATTCTGATTGGACAAGAGCAGCACAATGTGTTCTGATTGGCCCGTGAGCAGGGTGTTGTAATATTATAGGATGAGAAGGCTATGGCATGTTCTGATTGACTGGGAGCCGTACAGTGTTTTCTGATTGGTCGAGAGCAGTACAGTGTGTTCTAATTGGCCCGAGAGCAGTACAGTGTGTTCTGATTGGCCGAGAGCACTACAGTGTGTTCTGATTGGCTGAGAGAAGAACATTGCATTTGGCAGACAGTAGCCCAGTTACCTGTGCATCCCTCAGACACCATTTGTTTGGAGGACACACCATTCTTCATGCTTATCACCACCACCCTGTAGGGGGTGCCACTCTTCAGCATGCGGAAGCTATGTGATGTCTGTTGTGATGTTACACTCTCATTTCTGATTATGACACTGTTCTTGATAAGCAGTATGCGGTACAAGTCAACATCTCCTTCCGCTTTAGTCCAGCTTACACGCAGAGATTCAGTCATGCCCTCATTACTGACATTCAGCTGTCTGACACTGGCTGGAGCTGAACACACACACACACACACACAAATGAGTTATGCATTACTGTAGATCTCAGCTCTATTCCCCCACTTTAGCTCCCAGGTCTTGGACTTCAGTTTAAAGTTCAGCCTTTATTCATTACATATACATAATTACAAATTGAAATTGGTCAATTGGCTGAAATTGGCTGGGGTCAGAGCAAAGTCAGCCATTATACAGCACCTTTGGAGCAGGCAGGGTTAAGGGCCTTGCTCGAGGGCCCAATAGCGGCAACCTGGCGAACTGGGGCTCAAACCACAGACCTACAATTCAATTCAATTCTATTCAATTTTATTTGTATAGCACTTTTAACAATGGTCATTGTCGCAAAGCAGCTTTACAGAATCAAATTAAAATATTGGAAATGTATATAAGATGTGAGAAATGTTTACGAATCAAAATCAGAAACGGCTCTTCTGATCGGTAACTCAGAGCCTTAAAACACTGAGCTACCATCGACCACAACATGGTTGGTATGTATAAATGTTCGAGGATGGAGTGTCTTACTGGTGTGAGCGGTGATGGAGGTGGAGCTGTTCAGGTCTCCGCTGTGTGTTTCCACAGTGATATTATACTGTTTTCCAGAAGTGAGGTCATGAAAAATGTACTCATTTATCTTTCTGCTTATTGTCTGCCTTTCCTTCACTGCTCCTGCTACATCTGTTAGATAGACAGTATATTTCTCCCATTCTCCCTGTGGGGGGCGCCACTGAACACACACTGACGACTCATCGCTGTGATGGACAAGAAGTTCCCGAACACGTCCAGGGGCTGAGAGAGAGGGATAGAGACAAAGAAAAAGAAGGAAGGAAAGAAAGAAAGAGGCACAGGTAGAGACAGAGAGAAAGGTTTACATGCAGATTGTGTTCTTTTAGAGGGGATGGTGTAATTATTTAGATATTGTATGCAATGTTAAACTATGCATAAATGTAGATTAATATTAATATCATCTAACAATTATTAATTATGTGTTTTTTGTCTTGTTTGGCAGGACTGTGTGTTGGGTAAACAACAAGACTTACAAGACTGTAAGTTCCTCTCCTCTCCCTTAATTGGCTGTGATCATGCAGTAGGTGGCACTGCACTCACCTGTTCTACCTGTGGCTTTAGTCTCAATGCTGAGTTCCCCACTCTTAGTCCTGACTGACACCTGATAGGCCCGTCCAGGTGTCAGTCCTTTAAAGAGCCAATGGGACATGTTAGGGAGGAGCACAGCTTCCTGTTTAGTGGAAGAGGAAGTTAAAATGATCAGGTATTCATCCACTTCTCCTTCTGCAGGAGTCCAGGAGGTGTTTAATGAGTCCCCACTGCCATCGTTCTCCAGTTTTAGATCAGTTACAGGAGCAGGAACTGCAGAAATAACACGAACGTTTATATCACAGAAGAATAAATCACACAACAGCTATTAGACACTGTGATGAAGTCACATTCACAAGTAAATAAGGGACTAATGAGAACTTTCATTAATTAAATTAATTTACCAAATATAAATTTTAAATGTGCATTTTTCCTCTACCCAACATACTTACAGACTGATCAGCCATAATATTATAAAAAATATATAAAATATATACTAGTATCACATTAAATTGGTGACAGGATCATGGGCACCCAAGGCTCACCGATGCCTGCGGGGACCAAAAGCCAGCCAGTCCCACAGAAAAGCCAAGGAAGCACAACTCACACAAAAAAGTTAATGCTTTCCACAACAGAAAGGCACCAGAACACCCAGTGCACCACAGCCTACCACACACAGGTGTCAATCCTTTAAAGAGCCAATAGGACATGTTCGGGAGGAGCACAGCTTCCTGTTTAGTGGAAGAGGAAGTTAAAATGATCAGGTATTCATCCACTTCTCCTTCTGCAGGAGTCCAGGAAGTGTTTAATGAGTCCCCACTGCCATCGTTCTCCAGTTTTAGCTCAGTTACAGGAGCAGGAACCCAAGCAAAGAGCCCAAGGCTCTGACCCAGCTTCCAAACTCCCCAGATCACGATCCGATCGAACCCCCAATCATATTAATGGTATGACTGATCAATGTATTACAGAAAGTATGAGTAAACGGTCACTACCACTCAAACCAGTCTGACCACAGTTTCTGCAGTTAGAACTCTAACAACACTTCAAGTGTTGATCAAGTGTTAATCAAATTACACTTCACACCTTTAATGACTCTATTACCAATCAGAGAACAGTTCCTGCCATCAATGTTACTGTAATGGAATGACAACACAAACCTGTTAATTTTGTAACCCCTCCTCCTCCCTCATTGACTGTGATTACAGCAGTGGGTGTGGTTGCACTCACCAGTTCTACCTGTGGCTTTAGTCTCAGTGCTGAGTTTTCCACTCTTAGTCCTGACTGACACCTGATAGGCCCGTCCAGGTGTCAGTCCTTTAAAGAGCCAATGAGATGTGTTGGGGGGGAGCACAGATTCCTGTTTTGTAAAAGAGTCAAAGGAAGTTAAAATGATCAGGTATTCATCCACTTCTCCTTTTGCAGGAATCCAGGAGGTGTTTAATGAGTCCCCACTGCCGTCGTTCTCCAGTTTTAGTTCAGTTACGGGAGCAGGGACTGCAGAAACAACACAAATATTATATTACAAAAGAATAAATCAAATAATGAAATAATTGGATATTCCCCCATAATTTAGTAATATCTAATTCCCACCTGTCACTAGGGGGGTCCCACATTAAAGCTACTACTACTCAATCAGGGAGGGCCAAAGACTATCATGTGTTCGAACACCTCCGAACCATTTGAAGCCAGCCGAACATTTCTTTTTTTCGAACTGTATGCTCATGCACGGTTGGGGGCGCATAACACACTCAGAGGACAGCGCTATCTGCTCCTTCCACTTGTGGGAGCTCACAAATGCCCATGATTGGCTGTAGAGCGTGAGTACCGCCCATCCCTCAGCTCTCTCTAGGCTTCCAGCTGCAGGAGAATACGATATCACCTGGGAATCAAACTAGCAATCTCTGGATGAATGGGTTGGGCGAGGATTGACTAGCGTCTTCATTCAAGACGACTGACCCGGAGGTCACCCCCCACTGTCCCATTCGGTGGCCATAAAAACTTATATTAATGAAATGAAACAAATGCTACCTAAGAAGCGAGTAAAGCAAAAACTTTCTCCACTGTAAATAATACATTTGACTAAATGACATCATTGTCATATTATATATAAATATACTGCATATGCAGCTTTCATCTTAGACAATCAGCCCAATAAAATATTTTCTTAAAGTATTTTACAGTTCTTTATTTAGTTCCATATGGTAACCGTAAAGGGACATGGGACGAAAAAGTATTCCTTTTTTGCAAGATCCCATAAAAACCCAAGTGACTTATATATACATATATACAGTTGGGCAAAAAAGTATTTTATCAGCCACCAATTGTGCAAGTTATCCTACTTAAAAAGATGAGCGAGGCCTGTAATTTTCATCATAGGTATACCTCAACTATGAGAGATAATATAAGAAAAAAAAAAGTCCAGAAAATCACATTGTAAGATTTTTAATTAATTAATTGGTAAATTCCTCAGTAAGATAAGTACTTGGTCACCTACAAACAAGCAAGATTTCTGGCTCTCACAGACCTGTAACTTCTTCTTTAAGAGGCTCCTCTGTCCTCTGCTCGTTACCTGTATTAATGGCATCTGTTTGTGTCACACTCTCAGCACTTTCGCGTTGATCAAAGACAACTTGACATTTCCGTTCCCAAGCTGTCATGCTTTTCATCACATCTCGGCACAGACACCACGCTCATGGATTTCACGGCTCTCGAGCTAACGCACACTCTCTCGACTACGGCTTGTGTTCACGTCTCGGCACAGATGCCACGCTCACAGATTTCACGGCTCTCGACCCAACGCGCGCTCTCTCGACTACGGCTTATCGTCACGCTATTACACCGCCGCTTCGCTGACAGACCCAACGACACTGATCCCGCGCTCCTCCTCCTCGGCTACGATTCACCTCCACGCTCTTGCCATGGTTCCAGCGGATTTCACGGCTCTGGGCATACACACTTATTCACACGACCTGAGAACAGTTAACGCCCTGCCTCTGCACCTGCATCTGGAGGAGCTTGTCACCACCAGGCAGACACTCGCGGACGTCACCGCCCAATTGTAACGCCTTCAGACGCCTACAGCTCGGACCACAATCACGGATCTTCCGGGAGAGCCACGCCTGCCAGCCCCTCCCACTTACGGCGGGGAGCCAGGTACATGTAGATCTTTCCTATCTCAGTGTTCCCTGATTTTTTAACTTCAAGCCTCCACCTGCTCTTCAGAAAGATCCCACGTGGCCTATGTTATCACTCTCCTCACCGGTAGGGCCCGGGAGTGGAGCACAGCTCTCTAGGACGCTCACGATCCATGTTGTGACAGTTTTGAGGCCTTTCATGGAGAGATGAAGAGGGTCTTCGACCAATCTCACGTCGGCAGGGAGGCCGGAACCAAGCTATTACGCCTCCGCCAATGACTATGGCATCGAAATTCGGAACTTAGCTGCCTCGAGTGGATGGAACGCCAGAGCCCTAGCCGACGTGGAGGCATTCAAGGACGAGCTAGGAACTTCCTTCTGACCTCCACAAACTCATGGATCTCGCCGGGAGGATTGACTCGTGTCTTCATTCAAGACGACTGACCCAGAGGTGACCCCCCGCCAGGAGACCTTCGCCCCCAGGTCATCCCGTCCATCCTCTCCTCACACACAGAGTAATCAGGAGGAGCACATGCAGCTGGGCAGGACCCGAATCTCCGATGAGGAGAGACGCCACCGCCTAGGAGAGGGCCTGCTTCTACTGCGGGGGCTCAGGTCACCCCCACTCATTATCACAATCTCCAGGGCCGACTGTACTTTGTCTCGACAAGAGAGAGAGTTCATGAACACGTACATCACAGAAGCCCTTGCCGCCGGAATCATCCGCCCATCCTCCTCTCCTGTGGGGGCAGGGTTTTGATTCGTGAAGAAAGAAGACGGATCCCTTCGTCCCTGTATTGATTACAGGGGGCTCAATGAAATCACCGTCAGGAACCGCTACCCACTCCCACTCATGGCTACTGCCTTTAAGTTGCTCCAGGGCGCCGACACCTTCATTAAACTGGACTTACGAAATGCTTATCACCTTGTCCGTATCCGTGAGGGCGACGAGTGGAAGACAGCCTTTAACACCCCTACGGGACGTTATGAATATTTGGTGGTTCCTTTTGGTCTGACTGATGCTTCCGCCATCTTCCAATCCCTCATTAATGACGTTCTCCGCAACTTCCTTAATTCTTTTGTGTTCGTATACTTAGACGACATTTTTATTTTTTCTCAAGGATTGGAGGAACACTCTACCGGTTCCTTAACGCCTCACATCGTGTAGATTGTGTCGAACCCTGCTACGAACCGTATCCTCTTACAAGAAACAGGCGGACCGCCACCGCACCAAAGCCCCCAGATCCCGTGTAGGAGATAGAGTCATGCTCGCCACAAAGGACATCCCCTTGAAGACACTTTCACACAAGCTCTCCCCCCGTTTCATCGGACCCTTCACAATAACCAGGATAATCAACCTGTGCGGTGTCCGACTTCTACTCCCCTCGTCCATGCGACGCATTCACCTCACCTTCCACGTGTCCCAGCTACGACGCATCATAAATTGTCCGCTAAGTCACACTCCAAACTCCACTATGGCCAAGACCAAAGAGCAGTCAGGGGACACCAGAAACAAAATAGTAGACCTGCACCAGGCTGGGAAGACTGAATCTGAAATAGGTAAGCAGCTTGGTGTGAAGAAATCAATTGTGGGAGCAATTATTTAAAAATGGAAGACATACAAGACCACTTATAATCTCCTTCGATCTGGGGCTCCACTCAAGATCTCACCCCATGGGGTCAAATCGATCACAAGAACTATGAGCAAAAATCCCAGAACTACATGCGGGGACCTAGTGAATGACCTGCAGAGAGCTGGGAGCAAAGTAACAATGGCTACCATCAGTAACACACTGCGCAGCCAGGGACTCAAATCTTGCAGTGCCAGACGTGTCCCCCTGCTTAAGCCATCTCCAGATGGTCAGATGAAACCAAAATAGAACTTCGTGTTTGGAGGAGAAAGAATGCTGAGTTGCATCCAAAGAACAGCATTCCCACTGTGAAGCATAGGGTGGAAACATCATGCTTTGGGGCTGTTTTTCTGCAAAGGGACCAGGATGACTGATCCGTGTGAAGGAAAGAATAAATGCCGCCATGTATCGTGAGATTTTGAGTGAAAACCTCCTTCCATCAGCAAGGACATTGAAGATGAAACGTAGCTGGGTCTTTCAGCATGACAATGATCCCAAACATACCACCCGGCAATGAAGGAGTGGCTTCGTAATAAGCATTTCAAGGTTCTGGAGTGTCCTAGCCAGTCTCCAGATCTTTACCCCATAGAAAACCTTTTTCAGGGAGTTGAAAGTCCGTGTTGCCCAGCGACAGCCCTAAAACATCACAGCTCTAGAGAAGATCCGCATGGAGGAATGGGCCAAAATACCAGCAACAGTGTTTGAAAACCTTGTGAAGACTTACAGAAAACGTTGGACCTCTGTCATTGCCAACAAAGGGTATATAACAAAGTATTGAGATGAAATTTTGTTATTGACCAAATACTTATTTTCCACAATAATTTGCAAATAAATTCTTTAGAAATCCTACAATGTGCTTTTCTGGATTTATTTTTATTTTGTCTTTCATAGTTGAGGTATATCTATGATCTGCCAAGGAGACTGCGGAACTACTCGTCCTCCGCGTATTTCGGCTTCATGGCCTCCCCACGGACATAGTGTCAGACCAGGGCCCACAGTTCACCTCTCGGTTTTGGGGCGCATTCTGCAGGCTCATCTGGGCTACTCCTAGCCTATCGTCAGGTTACCATCCCCAGTCCAACGGACAAACTGAGCGAATGAACCAAGCACTAGAGGTTTCCCTCCGTTGCATGACGACTCGGGACTCGACCATCTGGAGAAAGTTTCTTCCTTGGGTTGAATATGTCCACAACGCTGTACCTTCTGCTTCGACAGGCCTGTTGACAGCCACTCCTTCATTGCCCGGGTGGTGTGTTTGGGATCATTGTCATGCTGAAAGACCCAGCCAGGTTTCATCTTCAATGCCCTTGCTGCTGGAAGGAGGTTTTCACTCAAAATCTCATTATACATGGCTGCATTTATTCTTTAAAAGTCCTACAATGTGATTTTTTGTATTTTTATTTTTATTTTGTCTTTCATAATTGAAGTATACCTATGATGAAAATTACAGGCCTTTCTCATCGTTTTAGGTGGGAGAACTATATATATATATATTCCTCAGATGATGGGAACGACACTGACAGAAGACAAAGTAGTACAAGCAATAAGTAGGAACCAGTAAATGAGTTAAATCGGTTCTTCATAAGGTTTGAAACTGAGGATGTGGAGGATCAATGCTGTCATTTAAAAAAAAACTTGTTTCATTTACAAAGCTGACAGGATTGTTGTAAGTAGGATTGAAGTACATACTTTATTAAGTTTGCTACAAACCGATAAAGAGACGCAGATGATATAAAGGTTTTCACTCTAAAACCGTTTGCTTTAGAATTGGCAGATTTTCCAGCCTGGCAAGTTATATTTCAGTCGTCCATACATCACTCCTTTAGCATAAAAGATACATCCTAATGAAGTGCTTTGACAAGAGTCTGGCTCAGCATCCTATCAAATGATCATCTATCCATTTCCATACAATTTATCCTGTGTAGGTCAGTGGGCGCCTGAAGCCTAGGAATCTTACAGCACAAAGCGAAGTATAGCACATCTTTGGACTGTGGGAAGGAACGGGAATACCAGGAAGAAACCCACTAAGCACCGGCCGAAAACTCAAACTCCACACACACTCATAGACTGGAGTAGGGATTCACAACTTGATTTGCAAAGTGACACTGCTAACCACTGAGTCACCATGCCCTATACATCTTATACATCTTATATTCATTCTGTCACAATACCCAGTGTCAACCGTGAAGTCTTTTAAGTTTTTCAGAACCACCATTTTTCATGACCAGAAATGGGAATGCAACGTGATACAGTTTTATACTGCAGTCACTGAGTCTGTCTTGTGCACATCCATTACTGTCTGGTTTGGAGCAGCCACAAAACAGCAAGAAATAAGTACAGACTGCCGGAAATAGTAAAAACTGCAGAAAATACAGAAAAAATCATTGGAGCTCCCCTGTACTCTACAAGAACCAAGAAACAAGAAGGAAAAATCACTACACACCACTCACACCCAGGAAACAACATTTTTCCCCTTTCCTTCTAGCAGGTGCTACGGACGTCTGTACACCAACAATGCCGGTTCTATACTGTATATTGTAGTAAAGCACCACAATGACTCCAACAAACGCCCTACATTATTCTGCACATTACTACTTCTTGCTATTTTGCACTACTTATAGCATATGTGACGCGCACAGGGCTACTTGCACACTTATTTTATGTACTCTTTATGTACATCTGTACATACAGATACCCCCTCTTTTATTTAATCTGTAATGTAACTCAGAGTTGTGTAATTATTTTGTATAGTGTTTGTCTACAACAAATGTACAGCGTTTTATTTTGGTCTGTACTTTGAGAGGCACAAACAGCCAGAATTAAATTTCTTGTGTGTCAACATACTTGGTGAATAAAACCTGATTCTGATTCAGATTCTGATCACTCACCTGTTCTACCTGTGGCTTTAGCCTCAACGCTGAGTTCACCACTCATAGTCCTGACTGACACGTAATAGGCCCGTCCAGGTGTCAGTCCTTTAAAGAGCCAATGGGATGTGTTAGGGAGGAGCACAGCTTCCTGTTTAGTGGAAGAGGAAGTTAAAATGATCAGATATTTATCCACTTCTCCTTTTGCAGGAGTCCAGGAGGTGTTTAATGAGTCCTCACTGCCGTCGTTCTCAAGTTTTAGCTCAGTTACAGGAGCAGGAACTGCAGAAACAACACAAACATTTATATTACAAAAGAATAAATCACACAACAGTTATTAATTTACACAGTGATAAAACCACATACACATGCAAATAATAGACTAAGGAGAACTTTCATTAATACAATTATATATCAAATATAAGGTTAATATATGCATTTTTATTCCATACAAGATAAATATACATTGATCAGCCATAACAGTTACACATTACAATTGATTATCAGTTATAACGCAGTAAACTGGTGACAGGATCCTGAGCACCTGAGAATCACCCCTGCTCACAGTAACTAGCCAGTCCAGTAAGATCCCACAAAAATGCAAAACAAATTACAGAAAAAAGTTAATGCTCTCCACGATAGAAAGGCATCAGCAATTCCAGTGCACCACAGCCCACCACACATGGGGCCCAGCAAGCAAAGATCCCCACACCCCCCATTGATCCGACCTTCAAACTCCCCAGATCCCAATATGATCGAGCCCTCTGGCCTTAATGTTTTGCATCATATTGTTGTAGTAGATCAGTGTATTACACAGAGTATGATCTAATAGTCAGACCATAGATCTCACTGTCAATACCACTGTAACTAGTCTGACCACAGGTTCTGCCCCTCAGAACTCTAACCAATCAAATTACACTTCACACCTCTAATGCCTTCATAACCAGTCCGTTAGTTACAGTAGTTAGTGTCAGTTGAGCTCATTGTTACTCTAGTAGAAACAGAAAATTCAATGAGTTGTGAAAAATTATACAAATGTGCAAAATGCATGGAAAATGTTTTAACTAAATCTTGATTTATGAAGGGGTACTAATTTACATGACACAATTGTACCAGCAATAACAGAACCCCTGTTGAAAATAATTAACTTTTCACTCAGCAGTGGGTATTTTCCCAAATCCTTTAAATTAGCAGTTATTAACCCGCTAAGAAACCTGACCTTGACCCCTGTCAGCTGTCCAATTACAGGCCGATATCAAACCTCCCCTTTATCTCTAAGATTCTGGAAAAGATAGTAGCACAGCAACTATGTTCATATCTACATAGAAATGGCATAAATGAACTTAGGGCTGCAACTAACAATTATTTTGATAATCAATTAGTTGGGCGATAATTTTTTTGATTAATCGAATAAAAACTAAACGCTTCTTTAATTTGATGTTTTGCTTACAACTATATAAAACCATAAATCAGTGTATTATTTATGTATAAAGGTAAACTTTATTTAAAAAAAGCCAAATATAGAGTTTAATGATCTATAATTTTGACATTTAAACCTTATTTTATGTAAATCAACATTTGTTTTGTTTTTAACAATAATTGCAGATGGCAAGGTGAAAGTGTTAAGATATAAACAGCTAAAATGATGTAATTTTGTATAATAAAATTATATATGCATTAGTAAAACCACAGTAAATTACGTTTGAAAACAGATTTGTAGTGGACTATAAATAAAAACTGTAGAAATGCAAAGATCAAATAGTCACAAATGTACTGTTATTTGCATTCGCTGAAAACCACAACAATCACTAAATGTAATATTCTACTGTTTTTCGCACCGTGTAATTTAAGCTGATCTAAAGTAACGCCATTTAACTAATCACTATTGCTCATGAGGTGATTGCGCAATGTGATGCTAGTGAGTAGCAAGTGAACAGATCTAGCGCGACTGTCCCAAAGTTAGCAAACAGTTTAAACAAAAGCACTTAAACTATACA
>JAQMYK010000002.1:30435775-30447379 GCA_030014345.1 Clarias buthupogon
TGTGTGTGTGTGTGTGTGTGTGTGTGTGTGTGTGTGTGTGTGTGTGTGTGTGTGTGTGTGTGTGTGTGTGTTTAGCATGGTTTAACTCTGGATGTTTTGTTTTATTTTGCTTCGTTTCAGTGGGTTTGAAGTAGATTAATGTTTGTTTAGTAAGAAGTGAGCATGGACAGAAAAAAATTTATGTTTTAAAATGTAATTTTAGAGCAGTTTTTAAAAGAATGTTATTAGCTACAGTTTTTCTTTGCATTCTTTACACCTGCCTGATCATCTTTTGTCTTTTATTTCCTGTATAAGTGCTAAATTGTGATTCTTTTCATTATTATTTTGTCCTACACACAGTGTCCAGCTCTTAAAGACCAACTCATTTATTGTGAGTGCATTTTCTTGCAGAAATGTAATCATACCTTTGTTAATAATGTATTGTATGTGTAAAACACACACATGCTCCCCCTGCTGGCCGGCACTGGAATAGCAACACTTGAGCTTCATATACTATACTGTATATACACCAAAATATATTAAACATGCATTTTAATCACACACACACACACACACACACACACACACACATACAAGAAATACACCAGGGTCTTCAATCACTGCTGTTTTATTTCTTTTTTTATTTCAAATCATTTTTATATAAAAATCTAATTTCTCATGAAGCAAAAAGTGAGCATTTATTCAGAGATTTGTTTTACAAGAAGAAGGGAACAATTGGAGATAGAGGCTATAAGTGGTATAGTGGCACACACACACACACACACACACACAGACAGTTGTTCAGGTTGTGGTTTTGGTGTAGGGTGTGGTGTTGTTTCCAGAGATCAGACATAACGCAGCACTGCCTCTGAAATACAGAGAATAAACATTAAACATTGTTATGAGTGTCAAAATGTAATTGAGGGGCGGAGTTAGAAACGGAGCAGGATTAAAATTATGGGTGGGGCTAAATGTCAGACATTGGTTAGGGTAGGTGGAGTTTTGTTTATAATGGGCGCGGTTAATGAGGTGTGGTCTTCACGTGGATCTCACTAATAAGCAGCAGTAAGATCCACTATTGATTCGATTCTTCTGAACTTCACACGTCAGTCAAACCGGAAGTGCTTAATTCGATCTGTCACTCAGAGAGCCATCAAGTGTTTACTAAAGATTAGGATCACTTGTTTATTTATCACCCATCAGTCACACTTTGATAGGTCTGTGTGTTTGTGTGTGTTTGTGTGTGTGTGTGTGTGTGTGTGTGTGTGTGTACTTACTGACCGTGTTCATGCGTGCTCGCTCCTCCGGCGCCTCCCGAAGGCGTGCGAGCCCACATTGGTGGCAACGAAGTTCCTGCTGCCCGACCCGCCGGAGCGGCTCAGGAAGTCCGCCAGCCGGTGTGTGACGCACGTCGCAGTGTTACATGCTCGCTTCTTCACCGCCACACTGCTGCACACACACACACATGTAAAAAGTCACTGTGTGTGTGTGTGTACGTGTGTGTGTGTGTGTGTGTGTGTGTGTATCAGCTTTCTTACCTGCTCACTGCTTACTGATGTTCAGTGTGTATCAGGGACGGGTTTATAAACATTTAGCTTCATTGTGTGTGTGTGTGTGTGTGTGTGTGTGTGTGTTTAGCATGGTTTACCCCTGGATGTTTTAGTGTCAGTGTTTTGTGGGACTTTTACTGACACTGTTTGTTCCCCCGTTTCCCCTGCACCTCGCGGTCACATGTATTTATAGGCCGTGTTTGAGTTTAGTCTTCATCCTAAATCGGTTTCCTGATGTTTTTAGAATTTTAGCATGGTAGCATTAGCATTAGAGTTAGTTAGTCCTGGTTTCCTGGTGTTTTCATTTTAACACCTCGTGTTTGTTGTGTTTTATAAAGTTTAAACTCTACTATAATAAAGATCAGTCTGCATTTACACCCTGCTGCGACTCCCTCTGAGGTGGGCCACGACACTGGGATGGGCATACCAGCCTTTGACTCCATCTCCTTCCCTCAGACGCAGCTCCTTAGGCTTAAGGTCATGCCAGGTGCCTGTGACTGGATAGAGTTTGACCCCACTGGGTGGTCAGAGTGGGGCAGGCAAGGTGGCTCCCAGGGTCACACTCTAGGGACAGCCTGACAGTCCGGCACCTCAGAAGGAGGCCAAGAGTGCAGCCCTGCTCCAAGCCATGCTGCCTGCTCAGCAACCTTGAGATCAACAAAATGGCCCCCCCCACTCCAGGTATGAATCCTGCCCTTTTCCATGCCAAGATGGGTGTGAATTATGGTATCATCATGGAACCATGCTACACTATGCCTGATGTACAGTATGCCCTGTTCTGCTCAATATATCCTCTGCCTGAGCCATTCTCTACTAAATCTAAGCTAGGCCATGTACCCTTTCTGCTTAATCTAGCTATGTACTCTGAAGAAGATCCGCTGCCCGCCAGCTGGCTTTGAGAATAATGTGTTTCTACCACCACCTGCCTTCAAGGACGTCGTGCTCACCCCGCTAGCTCACTTTGAGAGCATCATGTTGGTACCACAGCCCAGGTCCAGGGACACCTTGCTGTCAATGCTTTGATTTGGGGACACGTTGCTTACAAAGTGATGCTGGTGCCACTCCCTGGCTTTGAGTTGTGCCAGAAGACACGTTCCCTAATTACCCAAGAAGCAGCGTCTCTTTTTCTGACCCAGTACAAAGGGCCAGCTTTGACTCAGTCCCCATACCAAGCTCCAATCTAGTGCCCATGGCAAGCTCAAGTTTTGACCCAATACGCTTACCAAGCCCAACCCCAGTGACCAGCTTGTGCTGTGCCAAGTATCGGCCCTACACCCATATCAACCCCAGACTAAGCCACACTTCCAAGCTCTGACCTACACCCAGGCCAAGTTCCCACCCAGTCCAATCCCAGAAGCCATGGGGTTCTGTCATGGTATACCCCTGGATTTGTTCAATATTTCCCCTGCAAGCTCCAATCTAGTGCCCATGCCAAGCTCAAGTTTTGACCCAATACGCTTACCAAGCTCAACCCCAGTGACCAACTTGTGCTGTGCCAAGTATCGGCCCTACACCCATATCAACCCCAGACTAAGCCACACTTCCAAGCTCTGACCTACACCCAGGCCAAGTTCCCACCCAGTCCAATCCCAGAAGCCATGGGGTTCTGTCATGGTATACCCCTGGATTTGTTCAATATTTCCCCTGCACCTCACAATCACATGATGTTCACTGAGGCCACCTGCGCCATGTGCGCTCTGATCTAGTCTGTCTATTTAAAGCGTGTTCGAGTTTGGTTTTTGTCTTACGTCTGTTTTGATTACTATCATTACTCTGCCTGGCATCTTCGTCTGGGTTCCTGTTGTGTTTAACGCTTTTCGTCTGGTTAGCATGATTAGCATTAGCTTTAGCCTGAATTAGTGACCTGTGAGTCAGAAAAGGGGCGGAGCTTAAGGAAAAAAAGTTAAACACCGCTACAGTACTGTACATAACACAGCGTGACCTCTGACAGAGACAGTTACAGTAGCTGTAACTTTATCTACGTCGTAACCATGCTAAAATTGCTAAGCTATTCCATGGTGGTAATTAGTGAAGAGGAAAACTAGTGATGATGTCACATGATCAAATCAGACTGAATCAATGAAATCTCAAGTGCAGTGGTGCACGCGTGTGTGTGTGTGTGTGTGTGTGTGTGTGTGTGTGTGTGTGTTCATTTAAATGAATGAAAGTAAAACAGATTCCTGATAGAAAAATAAGTTTATTAAACTAAAAACCCCTGATTATGGAAAAGTGTTTGTTTCATGTTGTTCTTGTCGTTCTCCTCATCACACCACTGAGCTGAGCTCTCAGAAACGCAGAACTGAAACGAAAGGCTACGTCCCGAACGCTAGCATCAGAGAGAGTTAACGAGAATCAATGTAAAGTCATCGATAAATCTGGAGAAAATGCGTTTGAGACAAAACAAAAAGAGGAGGCCACAAAAGAAAAGGACGGAACATGAATAGTCTTTACACTGGGCTAGTCAGATCATTAGCGAATTACCAATACAGAAGATCATTTGACCTTCACGCAGGAATAGTTTGTCTCGTCTTTGTTTTTTGTTTATTAGCATAAAGTGTTTAATTAATAACTTAAGCTTTTTGCTAGTTATTTGCATTTTTTTAAATTTATGCTAACCAAGACAATCCTTTTATTATTTTCTGTCTCAGAGACACGTGAGCCAATCACGAGTGAGTGTTCATGCTCTCCATCTTGTGATGTCACATGAGCAGGTAGTCCCTCCCCCTCTTTCTAACTGGTTGTTAGCTACACACACAAAATGCGTAAACCATCCCAAGAATCAGACGCTGAAGACTAGCGCAGCATCGTAGCGTTCGGGACGGAGCCTTACAATATCTGTTTGGCACATTCTCTGCTAAATGGTTATTCGTTCATGGACAAAATTTACAGTGTGTGTGTCTGTGGGTGTGTTAGTGTGTGTGTGTGTGTGTGTGAGAGATCAGTCGATCAGGCAGGAAATCCACATGCAACAGGAATCAGGTAACAAGGTAACGAACAGAAGGAGGGAGGGGTAAAGGCGGGAGCAGGAGGGTGTTAGGCCATTTCGAGCGTTTCCTCGTAGTCAACGCTGCGTTTCTTGCCAGGCGTGCCCGCGCCAACATCAGTCCGCGGGAACGTCTGTAATTTGTGCAGCTCTTGCGAAAGCTTTCCGAGGACGCAGGTGCTGAGGCTGGAGCAGCGTTTGGACAGCACTCTGCCCTCGCTGTCAGGAGACACACATGCACAGAAACCGGCTCATAGGGTCATGCGTATACACACACACACACACACACACACACACACACACTGCAAATACATGCACCTCTGCATCCTCTCAGAATACATGCTTCTCCCCTGGGTCCTAAAGGTCACAGTTTCAAACTGATCTTATTCCATCAGAGATCAAACCCCGCCCTAGAAGGGCATAGGAAATAAACTCAACATGGAGCATTCTTATTGGTCTGTAAGTGTTAGAGATGATGATGTGCAACACACACACAGACACACACAGATTGTCACAAGCTCCCTCATTGACTGTGGCCTGACTCAGTCATTTCAATTCAGCTGTCTGATCTACACGTGAACAAAAACTGTCCAGTGGATCAAGTTTCCTAAACATTCTCTATTGGATCCATTGGTTTGTCTAATCTCACACAAATCTGTTCAGTGGATTAATTGGATAATTAAGCTAATTGGATGGAGCAGTGTGAGTTAAAGTCCATGGTGTCTGAGCCAGAGATCAGACTGTGAAACATCACCATGGACAAAAACATATCTAATCTAAATTATTTTATTTACATCCATAAACTGATCATCACAGCTGATCTTCGTTTAGATTCCTCTCATGCTCCTCTAATGCTCCTTTCTGAGCTCTGTGAGATATCACAGATGTAACTCTTAAGTTATCCGTAAATCTCTGAACCTCACAAGCTGTGTGAGATGTGTATCTCAGCGTTCCTCAGCCTTGGAATTGCTTAAGCTCTTTCCAGAGAAGAACACGTGCTCAGTGGACTGGCGATGGAGATGGTGAGATGTTTGTGCAGTTTAGAATTGGATGAGAGTTTGACCCCTGATGGAATAAAGAAAGTTTTGACGTGGGTTGTGTAGATCATGCTCCACCAGCGTCAGCTCCCCAGGCGTCATGCAGCCATTCCTTCACACCTACACACTCATTGTTAAAGGTTTTCATGCATTCAGGTTCTCTGACATTCTCAAAGCAAGCATAGGGTTCTGTTCATTCCTCAGGCTGGAGAAGTTGGAACCGTTCCATGCAGCAGGTTCGGGGGGTGTACTTATTAAATCTATTAAATCTAAAGTTCAGTCTAAAGTGTGTGGTTTAAGGTTCTCTTTCAGTCACATACCTGTGTCTCACTAATCCCCAGAGCGAGTTCCCCCATTTATACCTAACACACCTCACACACACACCTTGCTGAGGCCTCGCACTTGAACTAAACCCAGATACACACCTTCACATCACGCAACTCACACGTACGAACACAAAATTATTATAATGATTAGATTATTTCCATAGTACTGTGTATAATTTTTTTTTTTTTAATGAATAAATACCTGTTGCTGTCGGCCGTCTGATCCGACTCTTCCAGCGTCATCTGCACGAACTCTCTGACCACAGCGTTCAGTAACCTGCGAGCTTCATAATCACTTAGAACCACACGGTCTGATAGAGAGTCTAATAAAGGTCTGTACACACACACACACACACGCGCATGAGCAAACACATCAGAGCAACTGCGTGTTTTGTATTTTGTGTGTGTGTGTGTGTGTGTGACTGACCTGAGCGGTGCTGCGTGTGAGCTGTACAGGTGACAAGCGGTGAGGACGGAGACGACGAGGACGGCAGAGATCTTCATCATGAACATGCGCTCCTGTAAGAACAGGTTAATCACACATACATACACACACACACACACCCACACACACACACACACATACACACATTGACACTGGAGTTTCTTTATTTTAATTTTATTTTAAGTTTTGCTATGTGAATCGAACACAAGCTGGATTTTAGTTCACATTAAAAAAACCTTTATGTGAACAAAATCGTTATGTAAATGTATATTATATAAATTTTATATAATATACATGTAAATGTAATATGTAAATTGTATATAATGTAAATTTCAGCAGGATGCTAATTTCAAACACAGTTTGTGAAATCCACTTGGACGTTTAACTGCTGATCAGAGCGTAAAAATCATCAGAACACAAAAATTATAACATTTTACATCCATTAATTTAAAATATAATTTTTAGTTTAAAATTGTAATTAAAAGATGAAATAAAGCAAAAAATATTTACACAAATAATACAGCATGGGAAAAAAATTATAATATTTTTTTATAATATTTAAACAATATATTATATTAACTAAATCAAAAGAAATGTAAAGAAAAAATTTAAATCTTGCAAAACTGACAAAAAACAATGATAAAGTGATTAAATAAAAAACATTTTTAAAGATTAAATTAATAATAATAATAATAATAATAATAATAATTTCAATAATAATTGATTATTTTTTATATTATTTTTACTATTTTTTATTATTATAGTATTTTTTATTATTTACACTACTGATAAATTATTATATAGTAACTAAAATAAAATAAATGTAAAACCTTTAAACCTTTAACCTTTAAATCCTACAAAACTGACAAACAGAATAATAAAGAGATGTGAAAAGATTATGAAAGCAAATATTTAATACCTATAATAATAATAATAATAATAATAATAATAATAATACAGTAATAATATAATAATAATAATAATATATTTTTTTCTCTCTTTCTATGTATTTATTTCTCTCTCTATCTATCTTTCTCGCTCACACACACACACACACACACACACACACACACACACACTGTCCTTACCTGTAAAGTCTCGAGTTGCTCTGCGTGAAAATAAAGACACAGCGATGTGAAACGCAAAGTTGTCGTGTTGAGCTTGTGATCGCAGCGCCGGTTCACACACACTTATACACCACAGGTGGGGGCGTGGCCTAGTTAATTATCCCATGTTGTCCAGTCACAGGCTGGGGGGAGGGGCCCAGGGAGCGCAGGTTTTGAGGATGACGATGTCATTACGCAGTTTTTCTGTGTGACGTTTTTGTGAATGCGTGGATGAAGATCGGAGATTTACAGAGGAGGGAATGAAGAAACCTTCATTCTGAGAGTTCTGCACACACACACACACACACACACACACACACCGATACACACACACAGTTTAATGAGGCTGACAGGTGGAGAGAGAAAGCCTACTCTGCCTAAGAGACAGCTTCCCAGCTTCCACTCAGTTCCAGGGTTCTCACAGGAACTCTAGTCTCAGAGTCTCATATGCTCAGAACCTCAGAACCTCAGAACCTCAGAACCTCAGAACCTCAGAACGTTCCTCTGTTGTTTCCTGAAGTTCCACCACATTACAAAGTTTCATGTCTTGCTTATTAATAACCACAGAATGTAATCATTAATGAGTTTCTGAAAGAGAAATAAAAGCCTTGGGGCCACGGTGTTAGAGAGAAATAATCATCACTGTGGTGACTCAGTAACTTCATCACTCCTCCTCAGCGCTGATTATTTTTCTTTAACTGCGTAACAAGAGGATTTAATTTCTCTTTCACCTGTTTGTGTTTTATTCCTCACTTACTGTCCATCTGTTTTAATATGACAGGCTCCTCATTAAAGCCCTATTGTGAATTTCTGTATGTGTGTGTGTGTGTGTGTGTGTGAGGGTGCGGCTTGTCACACACAGAGGAAATGAAGTGTAATCGTTTGAGTTTAAACATCCATCACATCACGTCCATCACACACCCAGCAGCCGGCTGACGCCTTGTGAGCATCCAGACATCATCGGGATCTCACAAACACACACACACACACACACACACACACACAGGATTGTTTTAATATTTTAAGAAAAGAAAAAAAGGAAGAAAATGATATATTTAGACTACATATTTTTATTCATTGCATTAATCATTGATTGTTTTAAGTTGTCAAAACTCTTTCAGCCAGCTGTGTGTGTGTGTGTGTGTGTGTGTGTGTGTGTGTGTGTGTGTTATGTAGGAAGTGAAAGTAGTTTGAAATCTTAATTAACTAATAAGTCACCCACAATTTTCAGTAGAATTTCAATATTATACAGAGCCAGGGTTCTTGGAATCAACACTGATGTTACATTGAAAACAGCTTTGAGGTCAGTTGTGGAGTCAGCGATAGAGTCAGTGAGAGTCAGTGATGGAGTCAGTGATGGAGCCAGTGATGGAGTCAGTGATGGAGCCAGTGATAAAGTCAATGATAGAGTCAGTGATAAGGTCAGTGATGGAGCCAGTGTTGTGGTCAGTGATGAGGTCAGTAATGGAGTCAGTGATGGGGTCAGTGATGGAGCCAATGATCGGGTCAATGATGGAGTCAGTGATGGAGCCAGTGTTGTGGTCAGTGATGAGGTCAGTAATGGAGTCAGTGATGGGGTCAGTGATGGAGCCAATGATCGGGTCAATGATGGAGTCAGTGATGGAGTCAGTGATGAGGTCAGTGATTGGACCAGTGTTGTGGTCAGTGATGAGGTCAGTGATGGAGCCAATGATAGGGTCAATGATGGAGTCAGTGATGAGGTCACTGATGGAGTCAGTGATAGGGTCAATGATGGAGTCAGTGATGGAGTCAGTGATGAGGTCAGTGATGGAGCCAATGATAGGGTCAATGATGAAGTCAATGATAGAGTCAGTGATTGGGTCAGTGATGGAGTCAGTAATGAGTTCAGTAATGGAGCTAGTGATGGAACCAGTGATGGAGTCAGTGATAAGGTCAATAATAGAGTCAAGAATGAGGTCAGTGATGGAGCCTGTGATATGGTTAGTGACAGAATCAGTGATGAGGTCAGCCATGAAGTCAGTGATGGAGCCAGTTATGAACCACTGATGGAGTCAGTGATGAGGTCAGTGATGGAGGCAGTGATGGAGCCAATGATGGAGCCTGTGTTATGGATATTGACAGAACCAGTGATAAGGTCAGCCATGGAGTCAGTGATGGAGCCAGTGATTGAACCAGTGATAATGTCAGTGATGGAGCTAATGATAAGATCAGTGATGGAGTCAGTGATGGAACCAATAATATAGTTAGTGATGAAACCAGTGATTGAGCCAGTGATATGGTTGGTGATGGAGCCAGTGATGAGGTCAGTGATGAGGTCATTGATGGAGCCAGTAATGGAACCAGTGATGAAGCCAGTAATGAAGCCAGTTATATGGTTAGTGATGGAGCCAGTAATATGTTTAGCGATGAAACCTGTGATGAAGTCAGAGATGGTGCCAGTGTTGGAGTCAGTGATGAGGTCAGTGATGGAGCCAGTGATTTGGTAATGATGGAGCCAGTGTTATGGTTAGTGATGGAGCCAGTGATAAGTGCAGTGATGGAATCAGAGAAGAGGTTAGTGAAAGAGTCAGTGATGGAGCCAGTGTTGTGGTCAGTGTTAGGGTCAATGATGAAGTCAATGATAGAGTCAGTGATAGGGTCAGTGATGGAGCCTGGGATATGGTTAGTGACAGAACCAGTGATGAGGTCAGCCATAAAGTCAGTGATATAGCCAGTGATGAACCACTGATGGAGTCAGTGATGAGGTCAGTGATGAAGTAAGTGATGGAGGCAGTGATGGAGCCTGTGTTATGGATAGTGATAGAACCAGTGATAAGGTCAGCCATGGAGTCAGTGATGGAGCCAGTGATTGAACCAGTGATAATGTCAGTGATGGAGTCAGTGATGGAGCTAATGATGGAACCAATGAGATAGTTAGTGAGAAACCAATGATGGAGCAAGTGATATGGTTGGTGATGGAGTCAGTGTTGAGGTCATTGATGGAGCCAGTAATGGAACCAGTGATGAACCCAGTAATGAAGCCAGTTATATGGTTAGTGATGGAGCCAGTAATATGTTTAGTGATGATACCTGTGATGATGTCAGAGATGGTGCCAGTGTTGGAGTCAGTGTTGAGGTCAGTGATGGAGCCAGTGATATGGTTACTGATGGAGTCCGTGATGACTATAGCAGAAAAACCTTATGTCATTAACTCTTCACATGTTCTCTGTGTTAAGAAGCGAATTATGACTGATAATTTCGCATTAGTATCTCACACTACCCCACTTAATAGACACATTTTTTAAGGGTTCATTGGTTTGCCTCCACACTGACCCTCTCTCCATGCTGAGTCCAAGCAGAAATCTGTTGGTGTCTTATCCTAGTGTTCATAATAATGTAATAATATACAGCTTTTTATTCCTAGAATAAAGTCCAGATCATTGAGTCAGGTGAAAGGGCTGACTGAGTGAATGGTCATGTTGTGTAACAGCGCCATCTAGTGACTAAAATCTTCTGTAACACATTGGCTCCTGAGCTTGACCTGCAGACTCTGTTTATACAGTCAGTAATGGGAACATTAATTAACAATAACCACTTTATCTTATTCATTTGCTCTGCATTAACCCAAAGTAATGTGTTAAATGTGTTAACTGTAAAGTAAATAAAAATGAAAAATAAGTAAATCAGGGGAATAAAGTGATCCACACCTCAGGTGTAATGGGGTAACACTCGTATGAGTGAAGTGTGTTACTCCTTATTTCAATAACTTGATATAATTGAAAATTTAAAGTTTCAAAAAATCATTTAAAAAACACTCAAAGCACAAGAGAAATATAAAAGGAGACATTAAAAACCAGTGATTTAGAAATGTGTGTTTATAATTTTCTAGACATTTTATTTATCTTATCTATACGTTTTAAGGACAAGAATTATTTGACAAATTTACTAATAAACAAGGTGAATAACGGAATGTTGCCACTTAAAGGCTCCCAGTAAAATTTTGTATCGATTATAAAATACTACTTTTAACCCGTGTTAACTGCTAGTTTCTTATGATCCGCCACGCTACTTCAATCAAAGGATGCAGGCTGTTTGTCAGTACAGCATATTATGAAAACGACAGAAGGGGGCAGAACTTTTTCAAAGCCCCAAAGTTATGGAATAGTCTTCCAATTAATGTTCGGGACTCAGACACAGTCTCAGTGTTTAAGTCTAGG
>JAQMYK010000002.1:30520347-30533001 GCA_030014345.1 Clarias buthupogon
TGTGTGTGTGTGTGTGTGTGTGTGTGTGTGTGTGTGTGTGTGTGTGAGTGTGTGTGTGTGAGTGTGAGTCGTACCTGTGGAGTCCAGCACTTCCTCTATAAGTGGAGGCAGACGCAATCCGTCCATGCTTTTTACTGAGGAGAGGGACGGAGTCCTCACACACCCGCCTACACACACACACACACACACACAGTCAAAGGGGAAGGATAGAAAAACACACACACACACACTGAATCTGATACAGCGTGGGAGAAAGAGTGAGAGAGACACAGAGAGAGAGAGAGAGAGAGAGAGATGTAGAGAACTCTTCCGTCTGCATTTCATTTCCTTGTTGCTGTTTTTACTTCCACACATCCTCTATTTCTCTCTCTCTCTCTCTGTGTCTCTATGTCTCTCTGTGTCTCTATGTGTCTCTCTTTGTCTTTCTGTCTTTGTCTCTTTCTCCCTGGTTTATTCACTCTGGGTCTCGTTCTTCACACCACTAAAACTTGTTTGTGTCTTTTTGCTTTTCTTTCACATTCTGTTCACTTTTACACACACAGACAGAATCTTATCTACGCAACACACCAGAAATGCGCTGCACAGTCTCTCTCTCTCTCTCTCTCTCTCACACACACACACACACACACAATTCCAGTGAGACACAGCGTGCTTTAACCCTTTAGGACGTCATGAGAAATCTGGAAACAATCTCTCTCTCTCTCTTTTCTCTTTTGGTGCTGCTGTGAGAAAGAGAGGCACAGGAAGTGTGTGTGTGTGTGTGTGTGTGTGTGTGCGTGTTGATATACTGCAGCAATGTGTTGAAGTGTATAAAGAGTGAGTTTTAAAGAGTGAGTTTTGATGGAGTGAACATATGTGGAAGAAGAAGGCGTGGCTTGTGTATCTGTCAGTTTCTGGACAGGGGGCGTGGCCTGTATATCTGGCAAGCTATGAACAGGGGGCGTGGCCTATATATATATATATATCTGTCAATCCCTGGGCAGGGGCTGTGGCCTGGATATCTGTCAGTCTCAGTGAAGTGGGCGTGGTCTGTGTATGGCAGTGAAGTGAGCGTGGCCTGTGTACCTGTCAGTCTAAGTGAAGTGGGCGTGGCCTATGTACCTGTCCGTCTCAGTGAAGTGGGTGTGGCCTCTGTATCTATCAGTCTCAGTGAAGTGGGCGTGGTCTGGGTATCTGTCAGTCTCAGTGAAGTGGGCGTGGCCTGTGTGTCTGTCAGAGTCAGTGAAGTGGGCGTGGCCTCTGTATCTATCAGTCTCTGTGAAGTGGGCGTGGCCTGTGTGTCTGCCAGATTCAGTGAAGTGGGTGTGGCCTGTGTATCTGTCAGTCTCAGTGAAGTGGGCGTGGCCTGTGTATCTGTCAGTCTCAGTGCAGGATAAATGAATAAAATAAAGAGTGCTAGAGGCCGAGACAGTGAACATCAGTGCGCTGCTCTGGCCTTCACAAGCTGGACTGGAACTACACACTACTGTACACATTCACCGAGAACCTCTCCTCTCTCTCCTCTCTCTCCCTCTCTCTCTCTCACACACACACACACACTAAATCGTACACACTCTAAAACACACTAAAACACACAACCTGTTTCCTGAAACCATTTTAACCCCAGGCTTTCCTCTGGCACTGGATGGTTGCTAGGCAACAAGAAGAGTAACGAACATGAAAAATACAAGATCGTAATTTTACAGGAAAAGTATGAATGTGTGTGTGTGTGTGTGTGTGTGTTATTGCAAGCAGGGTCCAAACCCTCACTGGCAGACGAAGACAGACTGCACCGCTGACCCACCAACAGGTATTTAATGAGAGAGACTTAGTCATTCTAAGATGCTTCAATCAAACATCAACTCATTCTAGAGCCCTGAACACATGATTAGAGTAGTGCACACACACACACACACACACACACACACACAGTTCTTTCTGCCCTCATCACTGTCTCCTGTTCTTCTCGTCGTCATGCCAACATGATGAGAATCACTCTGACCTCGCTTATTAATTATAGCCTGCTAACGATCTCTCTCTCTCTCTCTCGCTCACATACACACACATACAGACACACACACAAATACACACACAGCATTAAAACATTAAAATGTTTTTTCAAATATATAAATGAATAAATACACAGAGGGGCCCAAAAATGTATACACACACTTCAACAGTAGTAACTGTATCTATGGCCTTTAGAATTGTATCATGGCAGCGGTGTGTAGTGTTACGTTTCCTCTGAAGACGTCAGCAGTCGCACCAGCGTTGATGCCGTCATGTGACCGTCAGAAGAGATGCATACACTGTTCATGTGTATATAAAGATAATTCTACCCTTTTCTAAACCTAATCTGTGTCAGCCATGCCCCGCCCCCACTGTTGCCCCACCCCCACTGATGCCCCGCCTTCACTGGCAAACTGCAGCTAAATAATAATAAACATCAATCGTACGGTTTCTTTACTTCAGCCTGTATTAGTGTACGGTGAGCCGTCAGAATAACGCTACACTCAACTGTCTTCTGGGGATTTTTACACCATTTACACTGAATTTGTCCTTTTTTTTGTTCTACTCCTTCACACACACACACACACACACACACTTAGGAATGATTGAAACATGGAGTAAGAAATATGAACTGAGATGATAAACAAAGCAAAAAAAAGGTAAATGACTCAAACTTCATCTAAAACTCCTCTAAGTGTCTTAAAAACTCAAAAATTACCAGCTGAAAAAAGAACAGATAAGCAGTATGTTTTTTTCTTTATCTTTTTGTTAAATACTCTGAAGTCTTTAAATAATTTAAATACCCAAACTTTGGCATGCATGTTATAGAGATTAATGCCTATAAGATCTCACTGACTGTTAGATATAATCAGATGTCTGACGTCAGCAGCGTATGCAGCCGGTATTCTCTCACTCTACATCCGACAAAAACTGCTAGAAAGAGTATCGCCTTTTTGGCTACGCAGTTATTGTCATTCGACTTATGAAAACGTCAAGAAAAAGTGCCAGTAATGGTGACTATTGATCCGTCACAGGAGGAGACGTCCAGACCTCTGCACAACTGATCCAGCTAACCATCATGTCTCTCTTGCAATCACTGGCAAGCCGTAACACCAGAAAATCCCCAAATGCTGTTTGTATTTCGTCATAGAAGCAGATTGTCAGCAGCACCGTGACCACTCATGCAATAAGAATTTTATTTGTGTTTATGAAAGTGTAACTTTCACCTCCAGTGTTGAGGGTTCGATTCCCATCTTGGGTCTGTTTGTCTGGTGTTTGCATTTTCTCCCTGTGCTTGGTGGGTTTCCTCCAGGTACTCTGGTTTTTTTGTTCTTCCAAAAACATGCAGATTAGCATAACTGGTGTTCCCAAATTGAGTGAGTGTGTGTGTGTGTGTGTGTGCAATGGATTGACACCCTGACCAGGGTGTATCCCGCCTTGTGTACAGGATAAGCGCTAGAAAGAATGTGTGTGTGAGAGAGAGAGAGAGAGAGAGAGAAACGTGAATGCAATTCAAAAAGACTTTACATAGTCCTAACGTACGATACCGAAATAAAGAGAAGAAACCGATTCAGACAGCGATTTATTACTCACGTCACAGTTTACACAGTGCCAAGTATAAAAGGTACGTACACAAACTGGAGTTTGAACAGGAAATAAATAAAGTGTAAAGTACAGAATGTTTCTTATTCCAAACAAACTATATTATATAACTTCAGATTACCAAGTATGTACCGTGCTACTTACAGTGGTTCTAAACAAACAAACAAACAAATCAATAAACAATATATTAACCCCTTCGTCAAGTCAAGAGCACTATAACCGTATAACATGCAAAGATTTGAACATTACGCTCAAATAAACATTATATATCCATTTAAAGAAATTGCTCCAGAGTAACTCTCTCCACACGCTACACCATGGCCCTAATACTGATTCTCTCCTCAACGTCCCAGGTCAGTTCAGATCGTGTTGTTGCTGCATCTCTTGTCTTACCTAGAACCTAAAACTTTTCCCTAAAAACTGTAAAGTATTTTGGCTGAATCCTAAAGTCACATTTATCACTCCATTGAAAAATATATATTCTACGAAATTTCAAAAAAGTCTGGGAAGCCATGTTTAGGATGTTTTAAGATATTACAAGAAATATTATTCCCCATCACCAGAGAAAACTAGTTGTTTCCTTATGGGTTCCTCAAAATCTGAGTGATATTAGTAGGTTACAGAGCCCGATTTATTAGACATGCTAAAATCAGAAACCTTAGGAGTGACCAACGGGATTTGATCCTACCAAGGAGCTGCGATCCTAGAGTGACTGAGGAGGGGCTGTGATGCTAGAGAGACTAAAAAGCTGCAGTCCTAGTTTGACTGAAGGGTTGGTGTGTCTGAAGGTCCGCGACTCTCAAGAGAGTGAAAAGCTGAGGGCTGAGGCGCTAGTAGAATGATTGAAAGGCTGTGATCCTCAAGACACTGCAAGATGTGATATTAGTGAGATATGGGGTTAAGACTTAGGACTGAATTTACTAATATGTTGACAAAAAGGTTGTGATCCTAGAGTGACAAAAGTGTTGTAATCCCCAAGAGACTGGGGGGCTGTGATCTTAAAGTGACAAAAGATGGGGCTGCTATGGAACAATGACTGAGGGGCTGCAATCCTAGCATGACCAAGGGGCCCATGATCATAGCGTGAGTGAGGGGCTGTAATCCTAGGGTGATCTGGATCCTGGAGAAATCAAGGGGTTGTGCTCCTGGAGTGACTGAGCAGCTGAAAGTCTAGAGTCTAGAATGAGTGAATGACTATGGTCTTTGTGTGACTGAGGAACTGTGATCCTCAACAGACTAAGGGGCTGCGATCTTAAAGGAAGTGAGAAGCCGCAATCCTAGACTGGCTGAAGGGCTGTGGTCTTAGTATGACTGAGGGTCTGCAATCCTACCATTTCACAGGGCTGAGATCCTAGCATGATTGAGGGGCTGCAAACTAAGAGTGACCAAAAGTCATGAGCAAAAGTCCTAGAGCGGCAAAGGATGAGTTCTGATCCTAGAGTGACTGAGGAAGGACTGTGATCTCAGAGTGAGCGAGGGGCCACAATCATAAGCTAACCAGAGGGCCATGATCCTTAAGTGATGATGGAGGGGCTCGGGTCCTTGAGAGACCGAAAGGCTGTGGTCTCAAAGTGACTGATGGACAGTAATCCTGGTGTGATCAAGCTGCTTGTGACCCTGAATGGCCAAGAGGTAGCAATGGAGGGCCGTTGTCCAGCTCCAGCACTACTCAACTGATTGAACTAATCTGTTCATTTCGGTTCAGTGCGGGTGTTTATGTGTTACAAAATTACAAACTGCAATGGACACTGGCCCTCCAGGATAGGAGTTAAAGAGCCCTGTCCTGAATTGACTAGAGTAACCAAGGCTTGCGATCCTAGAGTGACCGGAGGCCTCAATCCTAAAGTGACTGAGGGGCTGCAAACCTAGAGTAACTACTGTATGGGGTTATGATCCTAGAGTGACTGTGAGGTTGCAACCCTTGAAAGACTGAGGGGCTGTGATCCTAAAGTGACCAATAATCCATCCAGATTCTAGATAAATGTATTTATCACACAATCCTAGGGTGACCTTGGGGCTGTGATCCCAGAGGGACTATCAGGTTCCAACCTTTGCAAGACCGAGCAACTGCAATCCTAGAGAAACGGAGGGGCTGTGATCTTAGAATGTGATCAAGAGGTACTGACCCATGTGTGACCGTTTGCCTACAATTCTACAGTAAGTGAGCAGGAGGCCTCAATCCTTCCTTACAGAACTTCACAAAAACAGAGAAAAAACAAAGTTTGTCCAGAAACACTCATCAGGTTATCTATGCGTTGTGCGCTGGTGTGTTTGGAGATTACAGCGGTCACTAAAACTCTTCCCACAGTGCGAGCAGTGATATGGTTTTTCTCCTGTGTGAACGCGCTTGTGTTTTTGGAGATTACTCTGTTGATTAAAACTCTTTCCGCAATGCGAGCAGTGAAACGGTTTCTCTCCCGTGTGAATGCGCCGGTGTTTTTGGAGATTACTTTGCTGAGTGAAACTCTTTCCACAATCGGAGCAGCGGTACGGCTTCTGTCCCGTGTGAATGTGCTCGTGTTTTTGGAGATTGCTCTGCTGGTTGAAACTCTTCCCGCAATGCACGCAGTGATACGGTTTCTCTCCGGTGTGAATGCGCTGGTGTATTTGGAGATTACACCGGTCGCTAAAGTTCTTTCCGCAATGCGAGCAGTGATACGGTTTCTCTCCGGTGTGAATCCGCTGGTGTTTCTGCAGGTTACACTGTTGAGTAAAACTCCGCCCACATTCCGAGCAGTGATACGGCTTCTCGCCTGTATGGACGTGCTCGTGCCTTTGAAGTGCTCCTTTCTCACTAAAACTCTTCCCGCAGTGCGAGCACTCGTACGACTTGCCTCCTCTGTGATTGCGCTGGTGTGTCTGGAGATCAATCTGATCGTTGAAGCTTTCTAGACACCTCGAGCACTCGAACAGTTTTTCTCCGGTGTGAATGCGCAGATGCAGCTGGAGACTACTCTGTAGGGTAAAACTCTTCCCGCACAGCGAGCACAGGTACAGCCTCTCACCTGCGTGGAGGTGCTGATGCTGTTGGAGGCTGCTCTGGAAAGTGAAACCCGCTCCACAGGAGGTGCAGTGGTGATCGCTTCTCTGCAGATGTTTCTGAGAGCTCTCAGCAGAAGGCGAACGGATCTCTCCGGATCTGAACAGTTTCACATATTCCTCATTATGGCATCTCTTGATGTGTTTATGGAGGTACATTTGGACTGTGTAGGAAAGCGGACACAAGGAGCAGGTGAAGACTTGTGTCAGGTTGTTTTCTGTTTCTGGGGTAAAGAAAAATAATGTGAAAGCTGAGGTAGGAACCAACAGGATTGTGAAATAAAACTCCAATTGATTGTGATGATAAAAACAATACCATAAATCCTGTAAACCATAGTGTCCTTCTGCAGTTGGGAAGCATAAATAAGTAGCTACAAAGTAGTTTTGCTAGCTAGTGAACAATATGGTGTGAAGCTGCTCCAAGTCGAATCGTATCTCAGGGTAAGACCTAAAGATACCAGCTGAGGGTTTAGAAACATGACCTTCTCAGGCTTTCTGAAGATGTGTACAGTGCTCCGAGGTCTTGTTTAAGAATCGGTTAAGCTTAAAAACAAGTACAACCGCCAACTGTGAGTCAGAGCATCCTGTTCAGCCAGGCTGTCTAGCTCTACCAAGAAGACCCACGACAAGTTGTACCGAGGTCCACCTGTGGCGTTTAAACTTCTCACAAGTGTGGACTACCGTAAACTGGGTGCAGACACCCATCTACCAGACATGTGCACCTCATCTCAAGAGTGTGTCTGAACTGATAAACAGAGCCTCGGAGCCAGATGGTCTGCAACCAAGTCGGAGTGTGGGCCACAATCAGACTCCCGCAGAAGAACTGCAGTTTCTACGCTGTATGGCCAAAAGGTTGTGTGGGCATTTGATCAGACACCCACGTGGACTTTTTAAAAAAATAACATCCCACTCTAGATTTCTCTCCACTTACTGTAGTTCCACTCTTATGGGAAGGCTTATCAGTGGATTTTTGAGTGCAGCTCTGGGGATGCGTGTTCAGCTACGAGGCACTGAGGGTCAAATGTCAACGACTGCCTTAAAGGGAAGTGAAAACCGCTGGATTACACATTCCCGACTTTTATTAATTTATTAATCAAATAAGATGTTTATATGTTAATACGACACATTAACGTCTGATTATTCGAGCTATTTTAGACAGAAGACTTGGACCAGATTCCTCTCCGAGTCAGGATTTAAATGTGTGTGCTGCATTGAATATAATTATTTATTTATTTATTTATTTTAAATCTCTTCTGTTCTTTCTCAATTCCTGTTTTCAGGGAAGACGCTGCAGTAAATAATTACTTGCCGCTTTGCTTTGAAACTCCGAAGCCAGGCAGCTTTTATATTATTACTGTTTAGCAAATGATTAGTGCATCAGAAAAATGCAACACTGATCAGAAATAATTGATCAGATTTGATCCAAGAATAAGCTTCAATATTATATACTAATATTAATAATTAAAACTCTTCGACGTAACTATTCCCGGAGCATTTTTTGTTCCAGAGGTAGTCGAACGTGATTCCGGCGCGTTTAGCGTACTCCTCATCGTACCACACGGAGAGCTCCTGCCCAGTGGCGATGGGTCGACAGGTGCGGTACAGGATCCCACCTTGGTACTGAAACGCCACCAGATTCTGCTCTTTATCATTACGAGAGCAACTGACGAACCTGAGAGAACGACAGACAGAAATAAAAAGTGAAAAGCACGAGTAAAAAATCATACTGTCAAATCAGTTATCATGAACAGAAGACCACATCCCCAACCTCATCCAGTTGGAATGAACCTCAGACGTGGCATCGATGTATTTTTCAGGCTGCTTGCCTTCATAAATCTGAGAGAGAAAAAAAATAAAATGATTATATACAGTAAAATGTTTTATCCATCAACACAGCCAATGAAACGGCACTCAAACAATAACAAGTGTGATGTTTGTAAAGATCATCAGTCTGTTGCCCCAGACTGTGGTGATGAGTTCACTTCCTGTTAGAACTCGTGTTCTTATGAAAGTCGCGTAACCTTTTGTTTCTTGAGTTCAAACGCAAGATCAAAGAGAGGCTGATAAATCCTGATTCATTCAGACAAATTGAACTGAATTAATTTAATTAAATAAATAAAATTACCGGACAGGTTGTTTCAATGGGCCCCGGCATGAAAGTTTGTTTTCTTATCATTTTTAGACAGTCACCTGGGTCCCCACTGTGTGTCCGTATGTGTGTGTGTGTGTGTGTGTGTGTGTGTGTGTGTGAGAGTGTATGTGTGCGGGCGCATGAAAACAAAGATGAGAAAAACTCATCGTCTCTTTTTTTTTTTTTTACATTAGATTTGATTCTGAAATGTGCAGGGGTAGCTCAGTGGTTAAGTTATTGGACTTCGGTTCAGAAGGTCTCAGGTTCAAACCCCACAACCAACAAGTTACCACTGTTGTGCCCTTGAGCAACGCCTCTTAACCCTCAGCTGCTCTGATGTGTAATGGGGACAAAAATTGAAGTCGCTCTGGATAAGGGCGTTCGCCAAATGCTTAAATGTAATGTTAATGCTTTATAAGACTGTACGACTCTTCACTGCCCGGTAGGTGATTTCTTAGGATTAATAATAATATTAATACTAATGTTACTTTGTCCTCAGGCAAATCGTGCAATATTACACATATGTACGTCATTGAATGTTTGTTCCATCCCACTATTACATACTTCTACTCTCTTTAGTTTTTCAGAACCACTTGCTCTAATAGTTATATTATTGTATTTTATTTGATCTATTTGCACTATTCTACTGTTGTTATTATTATTTACTGTACTTATTGTATACTGTTTTATTATTATTATTTACTGTACTTATTGTGTGTATATATATATATAATTTTATTTTATTTTATTTTTCGTTCCTTGGCTGCATTGAGCATGTTTGTGACAAAAGAATTTCCCTCGGGATAAATAAAGTTTCTTATCTTATTGTTTAAAGGGAACGCTAAACCCTCCATAGTCTTACGTCATGTCCGCACATAGCGGAGTATTTTTAAAAACAGAGATTTTTATCTGCGGTTTTGGCCTTTCACCCACATGCAAACACAGTTTTGGCTTCTTGTAACGATACCTTGTGTGCCGATGATGTCATTGTCTGTGTGCTAGTCTCCTTGATTTGATGTCAGCTTTGTTTATGAGGAATTTTTGTGTAACAGTAAACCAGTATGTACAGTAAGTGACTGTGTTAACGTTGCTTACTGGACTTTTTACGTTAGTTATTCACACATTACGTTAACGAACAAAGGTGCCTGAATGTACGAACGAAGCTCGCTCCTGCTACACACAAAACTCTGACGACACAGACCACGCCCCGCAGACAGCGACGGCGGCTTTCGACGAGACCCGTCAGACTTCTACAAAGCGCAACCGGTAATGATGGTTTGTCTAGTCTTCTGATTGGCCCCCTGTTGATTAGGGACGCTCCTGACAGCACTTAAGACATTTTTAAAACGTAGGTCGTGTGGACAGAATCATTTTTAAAAACGTATAAAAATCTCAGTTTTTAAAAATATCCGGCTACGAGCAGACATGGCCTTAGAGATCTCCAAAATGTGTCCGCTGACAATCCTGCTGAAATACCACTCGGATCACACACTGTGGCGTCCCTGAAATTCCCTCCGTTTCACTCCATTGTCAAACACACCGTTTCAGAATCGAATCTAAAATAATAAAAAGACAAGATGAGTTTTTTTTCTCAATTCAGTTCAATTCATCTGAATGAATCAGGATTAATCAGCCTCTTTTTGATCAGAGAAAACCAGAGGTCATGTGACTTTCATAAGAACACCAAAGTTCCAACAGAAGCTAACTCACCACCCAGGAGTAGGCGCTGTTCATGGCTTCCTCTCGGTCCACAGTGTCTCCCTGGTACGGCCCGAAGTGCACACCCGCTGGAATAGTGTCGCCGTTGTTAAACACTCCCAGGCCCGCGTCGGGAATACCGGACTTCCGAATCTCCAGCCCTGGAGGAAGGGTTTGTCTGGCTCGGTCAGCGGCTCCTAGTGGAACCGCAACATCGGGGATGAAGAGAGCCGGACCGTGAACATCGCACTTGCTGATGAAGAAAGATCTGCAATCTTCACAGTCTGAAAATTTTTTTAAAAACATGCAAAAAAACAACAACAAATATTTCTTATTTAAAACAATTTATTTTTTTCAATTGATGATCTCACATGTGTGATGGGTCGGATTTAAACAAACTGAACAAAAATTAACCTCGTTCTGCGAGTGTAATACATAAGTGTTACACAAAAATTATTAATAAACGTTAAATAAAAAAGAAAACTTTATAAAGTAAATGAAGTTAAAAGTGGAGGTTCATTCATGTGTGTGTGTGTGTGTGGTGTCTCACACAGGTACTCATCACGTTGAGGTTTTTCTTTCTGCTGGACCTGGAATCCTCCTCCCGCTCCTGTTCCGTCCTCCGCCGAGCTCGACGCGCCTCCGTCTAACGGTTCATAACGTTCACGTGAGAACCGAAACAGTGAAGGTGTTACAGTACACACGTCTCTACGACACGCGACCGACTTACAGAAGAAATCTTCATCCTCGTCTTCATGAGGAGTTTCCTCCTGTTTCAGAGGTTTCCTCCACACCTGTCCGCGTCTCTGCTGGTCCACGGGGGCGCCGTGTCCCGCTGAGCTCCACGCTCTCGCATGGGACGTGCTGCACATCTCCGTCTGCATCGCCTCACCGCGGGGGGACGCGGCGCGAGGGTCAGGAGAACCGGCTGCAGGGCTGAGGACCGGGTTCTGGTTCCGAGTCCAGTTCCTTCACACGACACTAAGAGACTGTTACTGGGTTTATCAGTTTAACGATACGCTGGTTTATTATTAGAAATATAATAAACACCTAAATATGTGTAAATATTACCACTAAAATAGTTATACATTTAATAAAATATTAAATATAACATTTATGTCGATTTTGTTTAATAATTATTAATGATTTATTTCCTACTTGTGAAAGTCTAAAATAACACTAATGTTATGCTTAATGAAGCTGTTTATCCTCATAAATCTAATTAGAAAATGATTTAATTAAAACACGTGTGTTTCCTCAGAGCTAGTCATCATTCAATTAAATTACAATTAATTTTTTTATATCATTCATTTAGCTTGTAGCAATTTGAAACTCTCTGTGACAAATTAATTTAGCAAAATGTGAATAAATAATGAGGGGAAATGAATGAATTTAAACCCGAACTAACACCGCTGCAGAATAGAAAAATGTTCCCGTCTCCAGAATCCGTTTCCCGCGTATATGAAGTGCACTCGGTAGTGCGCATGCGCCATCTAGGTTGTGCACTCCAATAGGAAGTGGGCATCGATTTGGGACGCAGCAGCTAGCAGCTTCACTCACATCACCACAGTGTTAACAGGCGAACACCGTTAATCACCTCAGATACCGACAGAAGGAGAAGCTTCACTAAAACTAATGCAAAACTCACTAAAAACTCGATCCGGAGTCTTTGATGTGCCGATGATTAAATAGATGTGAGGGCTTCGGCTCCGCTGCAGCTCGTCTTCTTCTTCTGTTCCTCTGAGTGTACGGCAGAGCTGCAGCTGCACAGCGCCCCCTCGTGGAATATTATAAAATCCCGGAAATAATAAAGAACCATCATCTGAGCTGCTAAGCTAATCACTTAGCTTTTCCCAGTAAAAACCTGAACCTACACCATCCCTGATCTAATCTAAAGAACATTCTACCACACTTTAAGTCGGTCCTCCAGACAGATGTTTCTCTGAGGACTTGTGACTGCAGTCGCTCCACAATTCAGGACTGGAGTTTCCTACAGCTTTGTACCCGAGCCTTTACTAATGAACTGGACTCCGTATGAACTTCTCCACATCTCCTGTTATACTGAACTTCCAGCCTCCTAACACACAGTATAAATGCAGATCAATCCCTGTTATCCGTTATCACCCAGATGAGGATGGGTTCCCTGTTGAGTCTGGTTCCTCTCAAGGTTTCTTCCTATTGACATCTCAGGGAGT
>JAQMYK010000002.1:30541950-30557534 GCA_030014345.1 Clarias buthupogon
CATGCGTGAGCTCACAGACGCCCCTGATTGGCTGTAGAGCCGTGATTAATGTGGGAGCACGAAGTACCTCTCATTCCACCCCTCTGAGAGAGCTCGGCCAATCAGCTCTCTCTAGATCACTGGCTGCGAGAGGTTACAGCATCACCGGGGAATCGAATCATGCATGTCCGGTGGTCTTACAGAGGTAGTCATCATGTTCCGGTTCTTCTTCTTTCAGAATGATCTGCAATCCCAGGTTCTGCTGGTCCTCAGGGGTGAGGTCTTCCATAGAGCTCGACGTTCCTCCATCTACAGGTGAACAACTCCACTGTCATACTGACATCACACGCGACGTGAGAATCAGAGAAACAGAAAGAGAGGGTGTGTGACGGGCTTACAGAGGAAATCCTCATCGTCATGAGTTTCTTCCTCTTTCAGAGGTTTCTCCCAGATCTCTCCGTTCCTCTGCCGGTCCACAGGAGCGACGTGTCCCGCCGAGCTCGACGTCCTGCCGTCTGAAGTGCTGCACACCTCCGTCTGCATCTCCTCACCCAGCTGATCAGCACGAGCCGGAACAACACACACGCCGTGTGTCCTGGAACAGAGAACTGATGAGAGACTCAGGACTTTATTTTAGGAAACATGCACGTACGTTTTACACAGAGTGGTGTGACTTTACTACAGTGAGAGAGAGAAAGAGAGAGAGAACGTAAGAAATAAATCTCTCCCTGTGCTGATGCCGTGAGAAGAAACTCTGAGACTCGGAGTGTGAATAAAGAGCGACGTTATCACTGTTTACCCGCTTATAGTTCTAGTTAATGTTGTGAGACGAGCGAGTTCCTGTGTGTCGCTGCCATTACAGCAGCTATAAACACTCGCTCCCTCGCCGCTCTCTCTCGCTCTTTCTATTCTCTGTCTTTGAAGTTAATGAGACAAAAGCACAGCTCGTCACGTTCCTGAGAAACGGAGCAGAAGCGTGAACTCGTCTGCCCTGAAGACTTTTCCCGTGGCGGAAACACGTTGCAGCTATGTGCGTGGTCTCAGCTGAAACACAGAGGTCACGGCACTAAAACCGAAGCGCCGCGTTCAAGAACAGGCTCACATTAAAAATCAGACGAAAATAACGTATCGCGGGTCGGACTCAGCGACGTGAATAACGCAGACTCAGCGTCTGGCCGTAATAAAGCAGGCGGCGCAGTGTTAGTGCAGGTGTTATAGAGTACACCTGTCACACAGAGGGGTAAGGTGAGCACCTCACACACTCCTCTATTCGCCGTGTGTGTGTGTGTGTGTGTGTGTGTGTGTGTGTGTGTGTGTGTAATTATTATACTCAGATCAGGTTCCGCTGAGACGGAAATAATTAACTCGAGCAGCTTTCTGGATCTGTGCCCTCACGGTTGCCATGGAAACACCAAACACTAATCCTTGCTCCACACAAATGCATAACCTGATCAGGTTACACACACACACACACACAGGGTCTTGTATATGGTGTAGCTTTTACCACAAACAAACACTAAATTAACATCCCTTCATTTTGCAGTAAACCTTTACATGGAGATAAGAGCGATGTTGGAGTGCGAGTTAAAGGAACTCGGTGTGCTCCTGCACGCATATGTGTGTGTTTAATCTCCTGTAGGTTCTGAGCTTCATGCAGGTCGACGTCTCACACCTCTGCATTTCAGCACCACTGATCCTCCAGCTTTAACCTCAAAGAACAACCAGGAATCAAACAGTCCACGACGCTGTAGGCTTCAGAGAGCACAGGAACCTTCAGACCCTGAGGAACCAGAGGCACCTGGTACCCCTTTTCCACCAAGGCAGTTCCAGAGCTAGTTCGGAGCCTGTGCCTGATTCTTCAAAAGTTCTTTGTTTTCAGACAGACAGTAGAAACGCCGGCCCTCAGACAGAAACACCGGGTCCATGGCGGCACAGACACTTTGCTGAGCCAGAACCAAGAACCGTTTACGTCAGGGGGTGGGGTGTGGTTTTCACAACCAACTAAAATAGTGTGACCGCCATTCTTAAAAACAAATGGACTCGATATATAATAGGCAGCTCTAACGCTTTCTAGTAACGACAAAGCCTGGAGGCCAGAGTGCTAACCACTATACCAGCCCATTCATTTACTTATTAATGCAAATTCTTCAATACGTCTGGAACATCATTAACATCGCTCACACAAAAAGACAGGAAAAAAAAGTGTATCTTACATCACTCGTGTCATCATTTGTATTTTAAAACACACACAAAGCAGATTTATAAATCCTATAAAGCTATCGTAGAATAATATAAACGTATAATCTTTCTGGTGCTGAGCGAAAAACTCCCCGAAACCTCATGAGGAAGAAACACTGAGGGGAACCAGTTTCAAAGGGGAAACCATAAGCAGCTGCACAGTTAATCACATAAAAAAATTTTAAATAGGATCACTGAATATTACAGGTTATCACACACACACACACACCGCCTAGGATTTCTGTAGAGTTTGTCAATAATCTTAATGTTTTTTTGTTTTTTTTTAATACTTTTGAGATGATAAATAAATATTGGTAAAGATTAGCTTTTAGTCTCAAGAAATACTATCCAATACAAAAACTGTGCATTTACTAATTGTGACGTATCGCAGCGTGAATCGCAATCCGTGTCTAAACAACCGCAGTGTGATGATTTTCAAACGAATCACCCGGCCCTGATCCCGTCCTCCTCTGACACGGTGACGCTGCAGACACTCCCACAGACACTCCCTGTAGCGGTGTGTGTGTGTAACTGTTTAACACATAATTGTGTTTTAATTAACACAGCTGAGGTTACACACGGTGCAGTGAATGAGACTCGGGTACGAAACGGTTCGGTATTAATATTGGTGTCGTGATAAAAACAATAATAATAGAAAATATAGTTGCAATCAAAGATGGGCGGGCCCAAGCACCCAAGCACCACCATGTTCCACAGGAACTTATTAACCATCTTCCGCCGTAAGTTTAAGGCATCGTCACAGCTGACCTGTTTGAGATATTAAGTTAAGTTAAGTTAAGCCTTACATTACAGCACAGTGAAATTCCTTCTTCGCATATCCCAGCGTAACTGGGGTCAGAGCGCAGGGTCAGCCATGATACAGCGCCCCTGGAGCAGATAGGGTTAAGGGCCATGCTCAAGGGCCCAACAGTGGCAACCTGGTGGAGCTGGGGATTGAACCGCCGATCTTCCAGTCGATATCAAATATCCCTCTACAATTTCGCATCCTCGATGTCTTTAGGTCACATCGGCCCGGTTTGGTGGCGATCGTATAAATTCGCTAGGAAAGAATCAAATTTCTTCAGGTACAACAAATAACTGCCTTGCTGTTGAATTGAGCCCATGACATGCAATACTAAATGTGTACCGAGTTTCACGAGCATTGGTACAAGTGTGTATGAGCTGTGCAGCAAAATCCAAAAAGCCCCCAAATGTTGGGGGGGGATCCTTAGGAAAACAATAGGACACTTCACACACAGTTATGACATGTGGATGATGTCATAGCGCTTAGGCCCTAACGATATACATTATAACACTATCAGATCTTACGGTTAGTGTGATCTTTAGCTGATTTTAAAGCACCTGATCTGATGGAAAAAAATATTTTGCATCAGTTTGCTTGGTCACTTTATCTTCTTTTAACGTTTTTTTGCTTACATAATTATATATTTTAATATAAAAATAGATCAGAGATAAATAAATAAATAAATAAGCATGGTGTACATGGTGTATAATGAGATGATGAGGATGATGAGGTCGTATCGCTCCACTGTTACACACGCAAACTGTCCAGTCTGAACTTCCAGAGTCAGGATTAGAACTCACATCAACACCACCACACCTGCCCCACTACCACACACCTGCCCCACTACACCCCTCCTGCCCCACTACACCCCTCCTGCCCCACTACCACCACACCTGCCCCACTACCACCACACCTGCCCCACTTCACCCCTCCTGCCCCAATACCACACACCTGCCCCAATACCACACACCTGCCCCAATACCACACACCTGCCCCAATACCACACACCTGCCCCAATACCACCACACCTGCCCCTCCTTCTCTACATCACCCCAGGGCACTTGAGTATGAAGTCAGTGCAGAATTCAGCAGCTGCACTTCTATTCAGTTCTACTTTATTTCTACAGCTGTGTAACAACACACACACACGGATAAACGCGGATGTGCAGACACACACTCACCTTCCACAGCAGACCTGAGAGTCTTTGAACACACACACACTCTCACACACTCTCACACACACACACACACACACTCACAGCTCCATCCTCAGCTCCAGCAGACCGACATCAGCTCAGCGCGGACTGTGTTTACCGTGCAGTGTGTGTGTGTGTGTGTGTGTTTGTTACCGTGCAGCTGATGGGTGTGTGTGTGTGTGTGTGTGTGTGAGTGAGACACACGGCTCCTCCTCTGCTGCAGCGCGTCTTCTTTTGTTCCTGTGTGTTTATTCCAGGTGAAGCTGCACGTCGCCCCCTGCTGGCGCTCAGAGTCACTACACGCTCCTGTCTCCCTCTGCCGCCGCCGCCGCCATGTCGCGCGCGCGCTCTCTCTCTCTCTCTCTCTCTCCTCGCTCATGTTCACAGCCACGTGGCATCCCGGCATTCCTACCCAAGATCAGTGACGTCATCACGGCGCGTCGTCCAGAGTTCAAGTTCAAATCCAGCAGTGTGTTTAGATATATACTGTACAGAAATAGGAATAAACTATGACGGATAAAATAAAGTGTGAACCTGGATAGAAATTAATTACAGATGAATTACAGAAAGATGTGAATGAATTAAGATAAATTATATAAAAGTGGTAAGATTAGATGGGATTAGATGAGATTGGAGGTGATTAGTGTTTCTTGTCTAAGATTGTTAGACTTGATTAATTTCTCTTCTTACTTTTTGAGCACAAAATCCAGCTTGACCCTGTTCCACATCATCGGCCAACAGGGCCGGACTGGGACACAATTTCAGGCTGGACAATCCTACACTTACTGTATGCACCAAAATAAATTATAAACCACAGACAGCCTAATTTTTTTACCTCTATACAGCTCTGTGAAAAATAATTTAACAAAAAAAAAATTTGTTTTTATTTCTAACAGGTGCAAGTGTTGGTGAGATAAACAGTTTTGTTTTGTTTAATTCTTTTTAACCGCTGACAATATTTCTCCTAAATTCAAAATATAACTATTGTTATTAACAGTGTATATTTAAAGGAAATGACAAAATCACATCAAAATAGCTCAAGATTATGCAGTATTTGCAGAGCTTTGATAACTCAAATAAAACAAAATGAAAATAATTTGTAAACAAATTATTTATAATTTAAAATGCTTAAATAACATTAAGAAATCAGTATTTGTCCTGTACCGGTCAATTCTGCTTTAGTGTTACAAACAGAACTGTCTCCCCCTTTAGCAAAACAACCACTTTATTGTAATTTTATTGTTCAGAATCTAAATAAATATGTATTAATTAATTTATTTATTTTAAATGTATTAGATACCCAAATTAGCAAAACAATAAATTTCATCCAATATGTTATAACAAATGATTTTCTTCCCCTTATTTATCTTTTACCTGGCTCAGTCCTGGCTGAATCTGATGTGTGATCACTGCACCAGAGCTAATGATAGGCTGAGTGTCTTCACTTTACTTTAAAAATAAAAGGGAAAAAAGTTTTAAACCTCACAAATTAGCAGACATAATCTTCTAAAAGGTATCAAATTAGAACAATAATGACTACATCATAACAAAATATTCTTAGAAAAACCAGAGTGAAAAATCTGACTTTATGTCTCATTTTGGTCCATGTCTGCACTATAACTTCCCTGCTCCCTTCCTACCTATAGAAAAGAATGTGATATTTTGTGTCTGATAAAACTTTACAATCAATTATATTAATGTCTTTTAGCATATAGTATTTTAAGTAACAGAAAGCTCAATTATATCCAATCTTCATTTTTTTTTTGCTGATCCCAAAAATGATCTGATCCATGACTCAATTAATTCCAAGTTAATTCCAAAAGAATTAATCTGATTCAAACCTTCGGTTTTATGACCTGCTGCACTAGATTAATTACAGATCCTTACAGTTTTAATTACATTTCTTTAAGGATGGCAGATTTGTGTCAGTCTCCTGTTAAAATTCAACAAAACATGACATCTCAAATGAAAAATATACAATGCACATACGAACATAAAATATTTTTGTTTCTAGGAAATGAAACATTTCTTTAATAAACTCAAATATTTGTCTATATTTTCCAAAACTCTGCACGTTTATTACAGAAGATACTCACTTCATTAACATCTTTTCTAAGATTTTATAAAATTATTCTTGTCTCGGTAATCGACGATCTAGTCCACTGTGCCCCTCCACGTCTCTCCAGAGCGGCAAAGCATTTAAACAGACATGTAAGGATGGAGAGAATCGGCCAAGTGGAGCAGAAAGGAAAAGGGCACGCAAGTAGAAAGCACTTCAAGAAGAAGCAGCGAAATGTTGCATTTCAGATTTATTCAGAGCTTCAAGTGCAGTCCGTTTCATCTATAAATGACTGTGACCTGCTTTTTGAACTGCAATATTAGATGTAGCTTCATAAAATCATCACTTAAAGCTCAAAGCATGACATAATTGTTGTTATAGTTTTTTACCGTATTGGCCTTCATCATCTGAACAATCATTGGGGGGAAAAAAAAAAAGTATTTCAACTTGGCACAGCATGAAAAACATGCCATAAAACCAGCCAGTTAGAGACTAGAGGTTTGTTTAAAACTGATTGTTTCCTTTCCAGTCTGAAACAGCCAATCAGCATTTACACTGATCCAGTCTTGTTGCCAGATTGGTTGCTTTTCTGGGCATGATTCTGCTCTGTATCATCTTGGCCAGTCCTAGTACTAGTACTAATGTTACTATCTTATTAATTATTAATCGGAGTCAGCAGGTTTTTTTAGCACACGTTTGAAAACAACGTTTGTGTGCATAAGAGAGAGATTGCTTTTTCTTGTATGATTTGCATGGTGTGACGTCCCTGCTGTCAATGCGCATTTACTCACCTGCTAATCAGAATGTGAGGTCTGAAGTAAACAGATTTCGGAATCCAACTAGAGAAATGTCACATCCATATTGGTCTCTTTTTCAAATTAAAGCATATATCATGTAATTGTTCAGGATAATTAGCTGACATTTTATTTACATGTACAGTACAGCAGGTTTAACTCAGTTTAAGTCAGCTATGTCACTACCGCCCGAACCTCTCTACAGATGACGCCATTTCATATCTTCTTCACACTTCACACATCACTCACTCACCTGGACACTAGAAAGTGGAATTATGGTAAAATGCTTTTTGTCGACGACAGTTCACTACCACCAAGCTGGAGAACCTGGGACTTCATCTATGTGTCAGTGGATCTTCAATTTCCAATTCCCTCACCTTCAGCACTGGCGCCCCCCAGGGTTGTGTTCTGAGCCCACTGCTGTACTCATTGTACATTGGTACGTGGCCACTACCAACTCCACCACCATCAAGTTTGCTGACGAAACCTTTGTGGTGGGCCTGATCTCTGACTACACTGAGACGGCATACCTGGAGAAGATTAGGAATCTGGAAAACTGGTGGCAAAATCGTTCAACAAATGATTCCTTCGCTCACGTGGGTCAGGTGTCTTAGTTAGTTAATTAGTTTTTGTTCATTTATATCATTAATTTATGTTGTTTATATGTAGCACCTCGGTCCAGGAGTAACACTGTTTTGTTTCACTGTTTACTGAAGTATACTGTATATGGTTGAAATGACAATAAAAGCCTACTGGACTTGACTTGAATGTCAGCAAGACAAAGGAGCTGATAGTGGACTTTAGTAGAAAGCAGGAGAGGAACTTCCAGACCCCCGTCATCAACAAGAGCCCAGTGGAGAGATTGGACAGCTTCAGATACCTCAGTGTTCATGGTCCTGTCACATCAACACTGTGGTGAAAAACACCCGATGTCTCTACCACCTTAGACACTTAAGACACGTTAGACTGCCATCCAAGAAGCTTAGAAATGTTTACTCCTGAGAGTAACACTTCTGGGATTTTGCACATTTTTCTGCTCATGACTGGACATTTCTCATTTTCCACACAGATGGGAACTAGCTGCACGCAGCTGTGAAGTGTATCCTGTATACACTTAACATCTGGTACACTTCTATTTCAATCCTATTTTATTATTTGTACATATTGTACATTTTACCTAGTTTTCTATATTTGTATAATTTTCTCTTATTTCATATTTTATTTCTTTATTTAAATACTCTATGTTCTTTGTTACATTTTAGGTCACAGGCGGTCATACAGTACAAGCATTTCACTGCATATCATATGGCTGTGTATATGATAAATAAAATTGTAAAATAGAATTTGACAAGAAAACTTAACGGTGGATTAAAACATGCTGTAGATTATCTTAAATATACAATAAAATCATTACTAAGGTACATAAGGTGATATATAAACTTTAATATTTTGTTTACATAAAAACAATGAGAAAGTGCAGCACTTTTAGCTTGAGACTGATTGCATCACACATAAGATTAGAGAATAAGAGCTAACAGGAATAATCATTACTCGGGTGTGATTGTTACCTGGCCATGTGCTGGGGTCACCTGATTCTCACTAATCACATGAAACACACCGTAACCCTAACCTAAAGATCTTACTGTCTCACTGTACACACCTCTGTATTTTACACTCTGCAACACCGTTCTATTCTCAGGCGATCAGGGTTTACTAGTTTTGGAATCGTTCAGTCATCATGGACGAGTCTGAGTGCAGCTTTGTCTCTTCTAAACAACACATATTTGCCCCCTGAACTTTTCCATATGGTGTAGTGTTATGGTTTAGACCTGAAGTTGACTTGATCAGGATTTTATGTTATGAATCTGTACAAAACATTCTATAATACTGAAGTATTGGAATTTTTGAACAACTAAAAGCCATACATTGTGATCGCATAGTATTTGTAAGAGCCAGTTATGTGTAATTCATTTGTGATGATAATTTTGTTAAAAAGGTTAAAACATGGTGAAAATCGATATTGGAATGTAATAAGAACTCATAGTAATTATATTTTCTAAAATGCATAATTTAATAATTCATACAATTGAAAGAAATATGTTTTTTTGTTTTTTTTTGGCTTCCGGCAGTAATACGTCATGATGTCATTAGTTCATACGTTTAGGTCAGATTGCAGCTATAGAGGTTGGAAGCAACACAGTTTTTTGACCGAGTCTATTGTACCTTTGTATTTTCGTTTTGCATTTCTTCATTAAACTCCTTTAAAAAAAGATTCTGTCTAATTCGCGTTTTTTCAAATTGTGGTTGTTGAACTAGCTGCAAAAGTGGTACGAAAGGTACGCCACTACAGTATTCACCCCTAAATTGTTTCTGGTTTCCAACAGAAGTGAGATAATAAGTAAAAAGGAGTCAAGCTGTGTGTAGTTAAGTTGTCTCGAGGCAAACATCCAGTTAAAAAGGGGAATCATCAGGGACACAACACAGAGGAGCAGGAGAACAGTACAAGAGCTTGAGAGATTCACCACTCAGATCACCAAAACACCACAAAACCCGAATAATTAACACGGCCTGAACACCACACAAGCCGATCACTCAGCAAGGCCCAAACACTTCATCCCGAAGCGAACACTCAGCATGGTCTGAACACTTCAGCACGACCCAGATGCTCAGCACAGCCTACAACCCACAGTGCGAGCCGAGCACACTGCACAACACAAACCTCTGCACAATCAAAAGAACCATGAACAACCCAGGTACTCCACACAGCCTGAACACTCAATTATACTGACAAATACTGAGCACGGCGTGAACACTCAGCATGGCCCAAACACTTCCCATGAATAAAACAAACCACATGGCTGCATGCCATACAGCCTGAACACTCTTAAATGCCTAAACACTTAACAAGATCCAAATGCTTGGCACAGTCCTAACACACAGCCCAAGGATATCACACAACCTAAACTCCATATTAAGACTGTGTCTGTTCCCAGAGTTGTAAAAATTTTTGAAAGACCCAGAAAGTCTGTTTTAGTCATTTAATTCTAACCGGACTAGATTCATTTAAAGCTACATACTCTTTCTGTTTAATCCAGGTTTCCGATTGAACTTGAACTTGAACTAGTCCGGCTAACTGGTAGAGGAGGAGGTGGCGCAGTTATTTACTATACAATGATAATCTGACTATCGTACAAAAACACGGATCCAAATTTAATGTATTTGAAGTTCTCTATAGTAACATACTGTAAGTGTAGCTACAAGTCTGCTCAGTCAATCCCACTAATTATCATTTACAGACCTCCAGGGCCGTACTCTGAATTTCTCTGTGAATTTGCAGATTTACAGAAACTACCAGGTTTGAGAGGAGACAAAGTGTTAACTGCTGGAGACTTCAATATTCATTTTGGGAATCCAGAAGACCCTCTGAGAACAGCATTGATGACCATACTGGACTCAGTAAAAGTAAATCAGTGCGTAGTAGGACCCACTCATAAAGCAGGTCGCACTTTAGATTTAATATTATCCTTGGGTTTAAGTATAAAAAATATAATCACAATTCCACAGTCTGGAGTTCTCTCAGATCACTGTCTTGTGTCATTTAATGTGTTTCATAGTAATAATGTACACACAGTGCCGCACTACTGCATTAAACCTACCTTCACATCATCTACCACACAAAAGTTTATCAATAATCTCTCAGAGTTATCAACTTTGATTAGATCACTGTCTGACTCCACAGAACTCGATCAAGCGACTGAATTTTAGAGTCAACGTTCCTTAGATAATGCAGCTCCAGTTAAAAGGAAAATAATTAGAATAAGAAACTCGCTCAATGGGATAATGACCACACACACACACTTTAAAAAAGACAGTTCGAAAATTAGAACATAAATGGCGTCAAACAAAATTTTTAGTATTTCAAGTACCATGGAAGGAGAGCATCCTCTCAGTGCTGCTAGATCGATGTATCTCTCCACTCTTATAAAAAATAACAAAAATAATCCTAGGGTTAGAGTTAGGTTTTTATTTAATACCGTGGCAAAACTATCCAGGAATAAGACCACTGCAGAAAATAACAAAATCGTAAATATTAGGCAAAAATTCAGGCTTTGAAACGAGACAATTTAATTGATACAGATGATAAACCAACCACATGACATCAGAACCTAGAATACTTTCCTCCACTTGAAGAGAGTGAACTAATTTTACTAATTTCTTCTGCAAAATCATCAACCTGTGTACTTCATCCTACACCAACACATTTCCTCAAGCAGATAGTACCAGCAATAACAAATTATTAACTCTTCACTCAGCAGTGGGTATGTTCCAAAATCTTTTAAATTAGAAGTTATTAAACCGTAAAAGTAAAAAACCTGACCTCGACCCCTGACAACTAAAAATGTAGTAGGAATTAAGGGGACTGTCCTCTCCTGGCTCAGATCCTATTTAAATGATCATTATTAGTTTGTAGATTTAAATGGTGACTATTCTGCATGTTCTGCAAGTGGAGTTTGGTGTTCCACAGGGTTAGGTTTTAGGTCCACTGCTTTTTTCTCTTTATATGCTTCCTCTAGGCAACATAATCCATATGTGTGATATAAGTTTTCACGGTTATGGTCATGACAAACAGTTAAACTTCTCAGCAAAGCCAGAAAAGAAGAAATATCTTAATAAAGTTGAGCAATGTGAGAAGGACACAAGAGACTGGGTGTTAACTTCCTTCTGCATAATCCTGATAAAACAGAAGTTCTAGTCATAGGACTACATGCAGCTGGAAGCAAGCTTTTTGATCACACTGTAACTTTAGATGGCCTTTCTGTCCCATGAGGTGCAACAGTAAAAGACCTTGGTGTGAATATAGATTCCAGTCTGTCTGGTTTTTCAACTAGGTGCATAAACAAGCTTCAATTAGTTCAAAATGCAGCAGCGAGAGTCCTCACTAAAATCATAAGATACGAGAACACCAACCATGTCCTCACTCCAATGGCTTCCGGTGAAATTTTACATAGATTTTTAAAATAATACTTTTGACGTAGCATTAAATGGTCTCGCGCCGCAGTATCTGAGTGAACTGCTAGTGACTTATGTTTTGCCTCGCCTACTTCGATTAAAGGATGCGGGCTGCTCGTCAGTAATGGATATTATGAAAACTACAGCAGGATGCAGAGCTTTTCCTTACAAAGCCCCAAAGTTATGGAATAGTCTTCCAATTAATTTTCGGGACCCAAACACAGTCTCAGTGTTTAAGCGTGGGCTGAAAACCTATTTACTTAGCCAAGCATCTTTGTAAAAAGATTAGCCTTAGGTAAAGGAGCAGATCTGGCAGACTCATGGACGTAGAGTATTATGGTGAACTGGTATGTTTAGATGCTGTCTTCCCCACTCTCAATGATCACTCAAGGTTTGTTGACGGTGAAGTGATCGTTTACTTTACCTGACGTAGTCCTGCCGGAGTCCCTGCTTGCACTCATATACCTTCACCATATACATTATGTGACCATATCTACCATATCTATCTCTCCCTTCTTGTCTCTCTCTCTCTCACTACACGTGTCCATCCTGAGCTGCCAGTGATCCAGACCCCCGCTGTCCTCTGGACCTGTCTGACTGGTCCTGGTGCCCTTCTTCTGGTTGGAGATCTCACATGGAGGACCCGTGTGGTCTGCTTGGGATGCATATTGGGACTGGGGACGGTTCAGTAGAAAAGATGTCGTCTTTAAGTTAATATGCAGTCCAGTTCGTCATTGTTATTTTTATTATATTTATTGTCAATCCCTGCTATTGGTTATCACCCAAATGAGGATGGGTTCCCTGTTGAGACTGGTTCCTCTTAAGGTTTCTTCCTATTGCCATCTCAGGGGGGTTTTCCTTGACACCGTCGCCTTAAGCTTGCTCATCAGGAAAAATTCTGATTTATACACATTTTCTAACATCTCATACACATTTGCATAATTTTTTTTGGATTCTGGAAAGCTGTTTTGCGACAATGACCATTGTTAAAAGCGCTAAACAAATAAAACTTAATTGAATTGATTTGAGACACAACTCAATTAAAAATAAAATAAAGTTTGAGACTGCAAACTTTATGGTAAAGTGACAAGTCGAAAGACATTTAACGGAAAAAAAAAATCTGGACATTATTGAACTGTCTGGTCAAGGCATCATGATCGATGTTTTGTATAAGCCCTGAGAGGAATGGTTGTGGTAGCATCATGTTGAGAGTTCCCCTTCCCTTTCCGTCTTACAGAGGTCTTCTCCATGCAGACTCATGGCTGTGTTTAACATTATCCACTTCAACATGGAGTGTTTATCTAAATGCAACCCCCTGCAACTGTAATCATATCAGAAGCATAGTCGCATCCGATGTGTGGATTTGTGATCTTGTGTTAGATCCTGGTCTTCACTGTCAATGAAAATCGCGCTCGGAGAAGTGATCTGTCTGTTCTCCAGCGTGAGCGTGCTGGTGGAGTTGGAGGTGACTCTCTTGAATAAAGCTCCTCCCACAGTGTAAGCAGTGGTATGGTTTTTCTCCCATGTGAATGCGCTGGTGTTTTTGGAAGTTGCCCTGTTGGCTAAAACTTTTTCCGCACACAGAGCAGTAATAGGGTTTCTCTCCAGTGTGAATGCGCTGGTGGTGTTGCAGAGTACTCTGGTGAGTGAAACTCCTCCCACACTGTGCGCAGTGATGCAGCTTCTCCTCCGTATGGATACGCTGGTGTGTCCGGAGATTTCCTCTTTCGCTGAAACTCTTTCCACAATGTGAGCACTGGTACGGTTTCTCACCCGTGTGAACACGCTGGTGTCGTGTGAGTGTCCCTAATTCGCTGAAACTCTTCCCGCACTGTAAGCAGTGGTAGGGTTTCTCACCGGTGTGAATGTTCTGGTGTCGTCTGAGACTCCCTTTCTCACTGAAACTCTTCCCGCACTGTGAGCACTGATATGGCTTCTCTCCCGTGTGAATGCGCTGGTGTGCCTGAAGATGAATCTGCTGAGTAAAACTCTTCCCGCACTGCGAGCACTGGTACAGATTCTCTCGAGTGTGAAGGCGCTGGTGGAGCTGGAGACTGCTCTGCTGCGTGAAACTCTTCCCACACTGCAAGCACCGATATGGCTTCTCACCCGTGTGAACACGCTGGTGCACTTTCAGATGTTTACGCTGAATAAAAATCTTTCCACATTCCGAGCACCGGAGCGGATCTTTCTGCATTTGTGGGTGAGGAACATCAGCACCAGGACTACGGAAAGACATTGCTGTGGATTGCTTGGAGCTTTTTGAGGCCACCAGGCTCTCGTATTTAATCTCTCCTGATTTCAGAAGTCGGACGTACTCCTCATGGTGGCATCTCTTGATGTGTTTGTGGAGATAAATTTTGGATGTGTAAGAAAGTGGACATGTGGAGCAGGAGAAAACTTGAAGAACTGCGTTCATACCTGCAGCAGGAAAAATATTAGAATTGAGATTTCTACTTAGTTTTATCCCACAGAAAATAATCAAACTACTGAGTCTCTGGAAGACATGACCGATTGCTGAAGACATGACCGAGGAATTCTCTTCCAGTAGTTCTGTTTCCTGGTTTTGTGGAGCACAATTTTTTATATTTCTCCACCCTCATACTCTGAACCAAGTTGGTTAAAGAGCTAAACTGAACAAATAAAATTACACTAAAAATAATAATTATTTTAAAAAAATCTAATAAATCAAATAAAATTGCGAGTTATGAACATAACCATTAAGGGAGCACTTTTTGTTCCAGATGTAGTTGAAGGTAAGGCCGAGGTGATCTTTAGTGGACTCCTCTTCGTACCACAGCAACAACTCCTGTCCGGGTTCGATGTGTCGACTGGAACGGTACAGAATGCCACCTTGATACTGAAATGCCACCACATTTTGCTCGTCATCATTACGAGCGCAATTCACATACCTGAGAGAGAGAGAGTCATAATAAAGAAAACAAGGGGAAGAAATCATTGTGAAATTTAAAAACCTATGTGAAAAAAGGTACTTTCTGAATAAAACTCGAACTGACCTGATGTATTTTTTTTTTTAATTGGCAATTTTTATTTCCCTGGTTTAGGCGTGTTCATGTTTAAGGCGTGGATGCTTAAAACACAAACGTGTTGCTTCCATTTTCACGCCAATGACAGATTAGACTTATCTAGTCCTATCTCAATCAAAATGTGCAGGCTGTTTGTTGGTACCTTTTATACTCTTATAATAAAATTAAAGCAGAGGTCTCAGCATTTTTTTTTTTTAAACAAAGCCAACACAGTTATGGAGTAGCTTTCCAATTAGTGACATGAGCCCTATTCGGATGGGACTAGTTTTCCAAACGACATTTGAGTTAGAATTTTTTTCAGATGACGTCTGTCATTTCATGTCTGCATTCGGACAGGACTAACATCTCCGTGTTTATTATGGACGTAGAAGTGTCTGTATTTTACATGTGGGCGTTGCACAAGACCACATGTCCACATCTACATCCATTATTGGTGCGCAAACTTGAATACCGGCG
>JAQMYK010000002.1:30648622-30660442 GCA_030014345.1 Clarias buthupogon
TAAAGAAGTCTTTTTAAACCCTAGTATCCATACTTCTACTCAAGTAATGAATGTGAATACTTTTGACACCACTGGTGGTGGTAGACTGAGGGGTAAATACAGACTGAGGGGTGGTGTTAGACTGAGGGGCGGGGTTATACTGAGGGGTGGGGTTAAGGTTATTTGAGCAACAGGGTTACTCTGAATAGTGGAGATTAGGGAGCGAGAGTGGGGTGGGTGTTGAGCGCCACCTTGCTGTAGGAGATGGCGTCGAACACCTCGCTGATCTGCTCAGGTCTCAGGACTTCGTCTTCTTTGGAGGACAGCGGGTGGGACGTGGACAGAGCGTCCACAGCGAAAACCCTGTGCACATCGTTCAGCACGATCAGGTCTTTCTGATGAGGGGAAAAGAAGGAGCCAATAAAAATTTTAATTACAGCACGACATAAAGTTGTCTGTGTGTCGTGTTTTATCGACCAATCAGAGCTCATTGCTCATTGCTGGGCCGATGACATAATAACAGGTCTTGGGGTTTTTGCAATCACTTCAATTAATTAGCATCTAAATTAATGATCATGAATGACTTACGATGTTCCAGGTAGGCTCAGCTTCATCAGCTCCGAGATATTCAACATAGGAGGCGAAACCTTCGTTCAGCCAGAGATCGTTCCACCATTTAATGGTTACGAGATTCCCAAACCACTGAGAGAGTGAGAAACAGAACATCAGAGTGACACGATATAAACTGGTGTAATCTTTCTTCAAAGTTCTTTTCTGGGTTCAACAAACAGTAATATATTTTGCCCTTATTTAAACCTCCATCTACCATAAAAATAATATGTGCTATAATGTTATAGAGGCAAAAAACACTGCTTTTCTGTCCTGACCACGCCCTGACCACGCCCTGACCTCACCCTCGTTATGGCGTTCATGCAGAGTCTCCTAGCTACAAAATCTGTAGTTTAACGCTTTTACACAAATTTTACTGTAGTTTTATTTTTAGTTATATATTGTACAGTAAACAGGGGAAGTGTACCATGTGTGCGAGTTCGTGAGCGATGACGGTGGCGACTCGCTCTTTATTCCCTGTAGAGGAAACCGCGCTGTCGTAGAGCAGAGCCGTTTCTCTGTAGGTGATCAAACCCCAGTTCTCCATCGCACCAGCGTTAAAGTCCGGCAGAGCCACCTGATCTGCATGAATCATTCCAACATCATCATCATCTACACAAGCTTAAATCATTCTTTTGATTGTGTAAAGCTGCTTTGCGACAATGACAATTGTTAAAAGCGCTATACAAATAAAATTTAATTACTTTAATTACTTTAACTACTTTATTCTAGGGATGTGTTAAAACCGGACGTTATTTAAAGATGGATATCACATGTGACACGTGTCACCGGTGCTGAGTCTAATATTTCTAGCCTTAAGCCTAAAATTACTTAACAGTTTGTGTTACATTAAAGCCTCTGTCCTGAAACATCAGGATTATAATGACACTAATAACAACACAGGGGCCTCATCACGGGCCCCCAGCCTGCGTTCATCCCTCACCTGATTTGGAAAGCGGGTAGGGCACGTTGTAATATCTTTCGAAGAAGTTCAGGATCTTTCCGGTGATGTTCAGTGCGTAAAATCCGTGACCTGCATCGATGGCCTCCTTACGAGCAAAAATACGAATCTGTGCAGCAAAAAAGAGAAACAGAATTTTTGCGGGTTCACATCAGTGCAAATATAGATGTTAGAAAATATATTGAAAATATAGAAAATTAACCAAATTAGCTAAAGAAAAATATAATTACCAAACGTTCTCCTTCCATTGTGCTAATGTCTTTAAAATTACTGACAATAAACGCCACCAGGTACGTCGACATTTTCCTGATAGGTTCAAATGTGGTTTTATTGAGCGTCACACCATCTTCCATAATTTGAACCGAGTCTGAAAGTTTAAAAACAAAACATCAATATATAAACAATTATTTTCACATACGTGTCAAAATCACATGAGGAATTATAACCGATTTTAAAGATAAATTTATATATATTCTTTATAAGTACTGTAGTCATAGAAAAAACTATATATTAACCCTGCCTTAAAGGTAAACTTTAACCATGAAAATTGGTAAAACTGTGTAAATATGGGACCAGTTTGACTGCAACTTACCCACATCATTACATCATATTATTATTTGTATCCAGTTTACATATAAGCATGAATTATTTATGAAATCATTTCATCTACTTCAAGACTTCAGAAGACGTATGAGCATAAACATTAACACTATTATTAACACTGTTATTAACACTAAAGTACATTGTGCAATTCTACTGAGCTCGTTAAGAGAGTTATGAGTTATAAAATAATCCTAATTTTCTTACCAATTTGCTGGCCGTTGGACAGAGCGATGGTTCCTGGTTCATGCAGCAGCGTGATGTTGAAATCAGCTTTCATTGCAGGTTCATCGAAACAAGGGAACGCTTTCCGTGCATCTGTAGGCTGCATCTGAGTCGTGGCCACCACACTAAAAAAATCAATAATTTGGCCTCATAAAATAAATCTAAATTAATCATTTTCTTTGAAATACAGAAAACCACATAGAATGATCTTGAACATGGTTAAAAATGTTTTTATATGTATATATATATATGTATATATATGTCCGGTTATACTTAAAAAAGCTGAAAATTCTTCTTTGGTACATTTTCAAGTTCAATCAGTAATAAACCAGTTGCAGACTATAGTGGAAAACAATTTAATGTTTTAAACATTTAAAACATTAAATTGCTAAAACCAATGCAAACAATAAATCCACATGAATAAAGAAAAAAATCAAGGAGATAAGACAAAAGATCTGAAAGCGTTTCATGGAGAAAGCCCATCCAGAGAATAACTGAGCTCTGACATTTCCAGCACTTAGTTTTAAACATTTTAAGAAGTCAGAAAGAAAAGGAAGAATGCTTACTACTTGACGCCGCTCTCCTCGTACTCGCTCCTGTAAAATCCTCCCAGATCATCAGCGAGTTCCCCTATGAAGCTGGTGTGGAGTGTGTACCGCTCTTCAACTTTTAAATTCTCACTCAAGTGAAAAACAAAATACTGGGTTTTGCTGATGGTTTCCATGCTGTTGATTGTGGGTGCAGGAGCGTCGCTGAGCGCAGTCAGTGTGGCCTCGGCGGTTAGGTTCAGCCTGTGGGCGTGAATCAGGATCAGATTCGTCTCCTTCACACAACGGAACACCACGCTGGAGGATCCCGTGAAGATGTAGAGGCCTTCAGGGTTTGGTTTGAGACGTGGCCATAAGGTGATATCGTAAGACTCTGGGATAAGAGTATCAGGGAGACGAAACTTGTCCCAGGGTTCGTTGGATGCTGGTGTGGTTGACTGGCCTGTTACGGTTGACTGGCCTGTTACGGTTGGCTGGGCTGTTACGGTTGACTGGCCTGTTACGGTTGGCTGGGCTGTTGTGGCTGGCTGGGATGTTGTGGTGGTTGTCGTTGGTACAGTGGGTTTCTCCTCTAGATCTTTGTTTCTGGATTTCTCTTGATCGTAAACGACAGAGAGAGCGATGATGGTGGCCACAGCTCCGGCGGCCAGCACGATCCCGGTGATCCCAACTGCCTTGCTGACAAAGAACCCCTTAGCCATGATGAACAGACGTGCTGCAAACTGACAGTAGGGACAAGTGCAGGGACTATCTGATGCTCCTTTTATTTAGAGGTTCCTCCTCCCACCAGATTTAATAAATCATCTATTAACACTAACTACCCACCAAAGCCCAGGTTCATAGGGCATCTAGCAGAGTCACACAGGACTGTTTGGACAAGGGGGAAGCAGGACAGTATGAAGTGTTAACATTAATTTGATGAGACAGCTGAAAAAAACTAAGTACTGAAGAAGTCTCTTCACATTATGTAATACTGTGTGAGGTTGATATTAAAGTTCTGTTTCCAGACTCACACCCTTGTCCAAGCTCAGACCCTGGTGGTTTTCTGTCACAGCTCAGGTCTGGATCTGATAGGTGGACCTGTCTCAGACTCTGATCTGATTCTCTTACCTGTCTCAGGCCCTGATACAGTTCTGTTAATTGTCATGTCGTAGTTATTTTCAGTCCCTTTCTCAAGCCTTAGTCCATTTCTGCCACCTCCTTCATTCCCTGAGCTGGTGATCTATTACACCCTTCCAGCTCTGGGACAATTCCAGTACCGGTCTCAGGACATTAGTCCAGTTCTTTAATCTGTTTCTGACCCTGTCTAGATCTGCTGCTTGTCTTCAGCACCGCTCCAGGTGTGTTACCAGCCTCAGGCCGTAGTCCAGGTACGTCAAGGAGTTAAAAGTTGCACCAAATGTGTATGAAAGCTTAATTTTTAAAGATAAGTTTGAGGTAGTCTTTGATGCTGCACTCATGAGTGTAACTTAGTTATTAATAATTAGCACAACAGACATGAGCAGTGGCAGAGAAAGACCAAAGCCTGAGGCAGGTACGAGGTTTGGACAAGGACGTCAATCTGGCAACAGAACTTTTGGGCTTTTGGGATGATTTAATGTCAACCTCAAATACGTTCTGAAATATTACATTACATATACATATTAGTTACACATAGTTACACCCTTTTTTTCAGCTGGCTTATTGAATGAATGTTAACACTTAAGACTGTGAACTTTCCTTCTTGTCCAAACGGCCCTGTGTGTCTCTGCTAGATGTCCTCTTAACCTGGGACATTAGTGCATTAGTGGTTAGTGTGTGTTAACAGATCTTTTATTAGTTATGTGTAGTCTCATGTAGTTCTGTCTGGTTTTATACAGCACCATAAATCTGGAGTCTCATGTGACTGTGTGCTGTACTTACTGTACATGATTGAAATTACAATAAAAACCACTTTGTCCTTTGACTTTGACTATAAATTGTCATGACTTACAGTTGAAGGTTGGAGTGGAAAAAGTTAAAGTTGGAGTGGAAGCACTCGAGTGTCCTTCACAGAGCCCTGACTGAACTCGACCCGACTGGAACTGGAGCCTCCTCGACATCCCAACATCAGCGCCTGAGTGCTCTTGTAGCTGAATGAAGACAAATGCCCTCAGCCACGCTCCAATGTCTAGTGGAAGAGTCTTCTCAGAAGAGTGGAGGATGTTATAGCAGGAAACACGGGAAGGTTAAATCTGGAACGGGGAGTTCAACAGGGACGTATGGGTCTTCAGTCAGGATTTAGTTTTTACCATCTCAACATACCATTACCATTGTACTGAGAAAAGCGCTGGTTAAAGTAGTAAATGACCGGAATGTGATCCTGGAATGTGTATGGATGCCTAAACTTTGCTTAAAGCAAAAAGTTGGGCTACACTGAGTTAATAAAATAAAAATTGACTGACGTGAAGCTAATAAACTGGCTAATAAGTGCAGATGGACCTCATTTGATCAGAAGCAATACCCTTCTGGGATTAATAAAGTTCTTTGAATTCAAATCTATCTTGAATCACTCAAGTTAGAATATTTAGAATATACAGTTCTTCTGATTTCTGAGTTTCGAGCTGATACACAGCACAGTGTTAGAGTTCTCCTCCTGCATAAATAACTTTCTTTTCCCAGAAAAAGTGCCGTGCAAAGTTCAGGAACATACTGTATATCAGCTTTTACGGTGCCTGATGAGCCATCAGTTATAATGAATTATTGTCTAAAATGCTCAATAAATCCTCCACAGTCTAATGCAGCTTTATCGAGCGTCCCATATCTTATCTGTTCACATCAGAAAGAGGCGCGTAACGTCACAATGAGAGTAACAAGGAGGGAAATAAAACCGAATGGAAACTGCACTGGCTTTTTGTAAAACACAGACTTTATTCTTCTCTATCTTATAATGACGTTAATGATTTATACGGTCATGCCTTGCTCCGTGATGAATCACGGTCAATTAAGTAATATCAAGAACTGTTTGAGGAGCCCAAAGGTGATATTTCAAACTCTTTATTTGCTCAATAAATCTCATGAGTAGCACTTCTCTTGATGATCTTGATGCTGCATTTATATTACAGCTGCAAACATCTGGCAGAGGCAACCAGGAGAAAATTAAATAATAGATGTACTTTCACATAACGATTTATTGGTCATCAGCTGAATCATTTGAGTGGATTTAGGGACTTTACCTAACAGGCTGCTCAAAATAAAAGAAACGTCAGCACATGCTATAAACGTGGCGTATCAGACAATATAATCTTACACACTCTGTGTCTTCTATTAATAAATGCTCTCAATTATGTATGAATTAAAATCAGTTTGTCAATCAGATACATTTTGTTGTTTAAAAAACAAACACTAACTCGCTTAACTTCACATTTTTATGCTTATTATATAAATGTACCTTTAACTTTATCTATACACTTCATGGAAAAAAAGATTACCCTAGACAGGCGATGAACCACATGTGCTAACCTCACTGACCTCGATGTGCAACATAAAAAAAGATAATAAAGAAGATTTTTAGAATAAAATCGCAAAAATAACAACAAATCTCAAGGAAAGTTTTAAAGTTTTGAATTTCCAAGTATTTCAGTGAGCACATTATAAAACGTTAGATTTTGAAAGAAAATTGCCTGAAGCTCCGCCTACTACTGAACTATTGAACTTGCTGTAAATTTCTAGCTCAGTTTCTATTAGAAGCGGGACCTGAACCCTCGACCCCAGAGGTACGAGGTCACCATGCACAGTTACAATATAGGTTTTGTTTCTCAGTAAACCTCAGATTCATCACCGGTCCTCGCTCCCAGCCGATGGACTACAAAAAAAAACATCTCACGTAATTGCGTTATGTTGACTCTGCACATTTTTGTGTGATAATTTTTAACCTTTGATAGAATCTTATCTCATAAAGCTATCTGAGTGAGATCGCAATCACCGAGGGTGAAACCAGGGCATTTACAGCGGCAAAAAAAAAAGTCATGTCACAGTTACGTTGTTGAGATCATCATAGAAATATATATATTACACAAAGATAACAAGAGTAAATACAAAATGCAGCTTTTAAATATTTATTTCACTTATTAATGGATGAAAGCTGTCCAAACCTACCTGGCCTTATGTGTAAAAAGTATTTGCCCCCTTGATAAACCATGAATAAACTGGGTTAAATATCACTTGCCACACTGATTACTGCCAGACCTGTTGAATCAAGAAATTACATAAATAGACTATGTCTGTCAAACTGAAGCAAAAGATCTCAAAAGATCAAAATAAGCTAAAAGATCTCAAAAAGCAAAACAATCTAAAGTAGTTCAAGAACACATAAGAAACAAATTAGTTAATATGTATCAGTCTGGTAAGAAAACATGGCGAAGAATGTGTGTCTTCTGATGAGACACACAATGACATCATCCAGACTGTACTGGGATCAGCTCCAGTTTGACCAGTGTGACGAGTATTACTATTTTCCACATTCTGTAACAGTGTTACATGTCAATGCTCCACATATTAAACCTGTGTGTTTTAGACTGAATTCACCAAATGTGAACGAATAAATATGAGACACGTTTAACATTAAAGCAGCTTCACTAATCAAAAGAATTACAGCACTGTGCAAAACTCTTGACCCCCTCATTTCCCCATATTTTGCTTCCAAATCTCCAGTTTTGTGTTTTATGTTTAATGTAGTCTTGAGGGTATAGTTCTCCAGGTTTCTTGAAGTTCTCCAAGATTTTGTCTCTCATCATTTTCAGTCCAATCCCTGTACCTGAGCAGATTCAGAGGAACGTTTTTTGTTTGTTGAGCCACACAGTGACCTATGGATCATTCAAGCATTAAAAATACTAACTTAAGACATGACCCAGTGAGAAACAGGTGCAGATGATGACAGATGATCAGGCCAGGGATTAGTATACTGCTGATGCTGAGTGGCTTCCATAATTCTGATTGTGTAAAGCTGCTTTGCGACCGCGACAATTGTTAAAAGCGCTGTACAAATAAAATTGAAATGAATTGGTTGGAACAGACGAGAGGGGAAATGAGGATGCTGCTGAGGTTGTTACATAAACAACCAGTTTTTAAACTTTATCTTTAGCGGGCTACACACTCGCACAGGCTACAACAGGCTACATTTTCATTTAATCAGCATCATTTAATTTACTTTGATATGAATAAATGGACTTTTGCACAGTACAGTATAAACACAAAATGCTTGTGTACATTTACTTGTACTTGATGCACCTTCCTTTATAAACAACAGAAATCCATGATTCATCTGGTTTATTCAAGAGTTTAGCTGTTTCTGATCATGAAGTTTTACAGATTTATATAGAATTCAGAAACAAAGTAAGAAAAGACAAGAAATCACACAGCAGAGACTCCAGAGCTCTGAATTTATTAGCACCACAAAGTAGTGACACACAACTAAAAATCAACATCAGTAATGGAACATTTACATAGTCTAACACAATAATCTGAGTATAAATAAAGTGTGTGATGGCTGAGTGAGAGCCGGCGAGGGTTAGAAAGACTAAACTCAGACGTGTTCATCGGTTTACTCGATTTTCGAGTAACAACATTTCAACAACACTGCTACACAAACACACAACACACTTCTACTAAAATCTGTAACACCATGGCTTAGTGCTGCTAACGAGCTACTGACGGTTTCCTTCTCAACATGAAGTACTTCACACACACACACACACACACACACACACACACACACACACACACACACACACACACACACACAAACACGTTTTTGCTTTGTTAGTGATTAAGGAAATAAAATGCTCTGTGATTCGTGGAGAGTTTTGGCCCCTAAACGTAAAAAACAAACAAACAAACTCAGACTGAGTGAAAATAACCGCGAGGACGAGGAAGAGGAGGAGCCATGTGACTCAGAACGGAGACAGACTCGGCACTTTGATGTTGATGTCTCCGATGTTGATGTTGCGAGGGATTTCAGGAAGGTTCATGTTTTTCACGGCTGAGACGGCTCGAGCTGGAGCGGCGGAAAGTCCACCCTGAGGGACGACGACAACAACAACGTCATCTTCAACATGACCATCAACAACAACAACTTTCAAAATATCAAATTTATTTATTATTTTTTGTTTTTTTATTCTTCTGATACATTTGATTTTATTTATTTTAAACATCACTTATGGAAGTTTACATTTTTTGAGATAAATGACTCCAGGTATTTTAAAGCTGTTCACAAACCAACATTGTTTAATCAGTAGTGATTATAAAAAGATTTATAATTTACACTCTATATAAATCAGCCAGGTCTGATGATGATGATAATGATTATTGCTTCAAGTTTGGATTCAAGTTTGTATTTTTTGATTAAAAAATTAAAACAGGACCCACAGACCTGAACACTGAACAATGATTTGTGCGACCAGTTTTAGTTTTTTTTATCAAAAGAAAAATGATACAATTCATTATTTTTTCAAACTCAGACTGTGAAGAGCCTATATCAAAACACATTTTCAATGGCCACTCCCCCCCCCCCCCCACACACATTTATATTACTCAATTCAATTCAATTTTATTTGTATTGCGTTTTTAACAATTGACATCGTCACAAAGCAGCTTTACACAATCAAAAGAATTATTTAAATTTGTATGAAATGTGAATATGTATGGATCAAAATGATAAGACTGTCCCTGATGAACAAGCCGAGAACGAGGGCGACAGTGGCAAGGAAAACCTCCCTGAGATGGTAATAGGAAGAAACCTCGAGGGGAACCAGACTGAACAGGGAACCCATCCTCATCTGGGTGATAACGGATAGCAGGAATTGATCTGCAGTCATACTGTGTGAGACTGGAAGTTCAGTATAACAGATGTTAAAATTGAGTCTAGTTCGTTATTGGAGGCTCATATTACATACAGGATGTTTGGGTCGACTGGACCCGGTGCTAATAAAAGTGTGCAAATTGTAGATCCTGTGTACCTTCACTCCTCCTGCTGTTAGTATGTGTGTGAGAAAGTATATTTTTATGGCCCTGTTGTTCCACCTCATAGGTGTGTGTGCACTGAGAGTTTATGTGTGTGCATGTGTGTGTGCGTCTCATAGGTGTGTGTGTGAGAGTGTAAACAACCTCTGATCTCCACTGTAAGGCTTGGGACCCACCACACACTAGATCAAGAGTTTTAATCTTGGCCACCTGATGATGATACACATCATCCTGCCTGTGACCCCGCCTCCTCTGTGTTGATTGGCTGTGGATGCGGCACGTTCCCCATCGAATCAGTGACCAGCGTACACTACGCCACAGCACTCAGACTCGCCTCTAAAACATCAGCGACTCGTGATGGGAAAAGTCTGGTGTTAGTCTGGTGTTAGTCTGGTGTCAGTCTGGTGTCAGTCTGGTGTCAGTCTGGTGTCAGTCTGGTGTCAGTCTGGTGTCAGTCTGGTGTCCTCACTGATTTCTGTGCCAACTTGCCACACCACCTGGTGCAGCTGACTGATACAGCCTGAGACGGCACCGCACTGAGACCTGTACAGACTAGTGATGGGAAGTTTTAATCATTTTAGTGACTCGGTTCTTTGAATCGCGTTCATTAAAATGAACAAATCTTTTTTGAGTCATTTAATTTATTTCGTTCTTTTGATAAGAAATAAAATAAAATGTTGCATTTTCAATAAACAGACCCCCAACACGTCTACATACACACATTTTGTCTCTAGTTCCAGTAATGAAAATATTACAATGCAGCTGAGGACATATTATAAAAAACAGAATGAGCAGCTCACCTCTTACATCTTCCAGTCCGAGTCGTTCGTTCTTTTGAATCTATTGCACTGCATAGTGTCTTTGGGAGTCACGTGACAAAGGAACGAACGACTCGGAGTAGAAGAGTCACTGAGAAAGAATCGCTCAATTCTGTTTCCTGTACATAAATTACGGAGGTTTTGTGATTATTTGCGCATGCGCGTCCAGTAGAAAATGAACGAATCACTCTGAGACGACTCGTTCTCCTGAGTGACGTTAAAGATGTGTCCAAAAAGAACGAATCGTTCATGAACAACCCAACATTAGTACAGTATTAGTAAAGTCGTGCAGTGTGTCACCGGCCTACAGGGAGTGGTCACATGACCAACGAACTCTGGAACCATATTCAAAAACATCTCACATCTCGAAGGTTACCAGACTTAAGTTTTACTCTAGAAAATAATTTACACGTGTTTGTGTGTGTGTGTGTGTGTGAAAAAGTGCTTACCTCAGATTTTTCCATCCGGTTCTGCAGCTCAACCTGAGCGACGATTTCATTCATGTTGGTCTCGAGCACCATCCCTCCCATCACCACCTCCTGCAGGATATAATGTACCTACACACACACACACACACACACACACACACACACACACACACAAACCCATTAAACCACACTTATTAAAATGTACTTAAAATTTAAAACTGCAGAAGTTTTAAACTTTTTCAGGATAAAAATGGAGTTTAAGACCTGCAGCTTTACAGTGGATTCATCAGAAACAAAAACCTTCTTAAATTTTATTTTTATAGTGCAGTCTTTACGCACACACACACTCCTGCATGAACACACACACTTCTGTACACACACACACACTCTCGTACACACACACACACACGCACGCACGCACTCCCGTACACACACACGCACACTCACACTCACTCCCGTACAAACACACACACACACACACACACACACACACACACTCACTCTCGTGCACAAACAGGCACACACTCACTCTCACACACACTCGTACAGACACACTCGTACACACACACACACACACACTCGTACACACACACACACACACACACACTCGTACACACACACACACACTCGGACACACACACACACACTCGTACACACACACACACACACCCATA
>JAQMYK010000002.1:30670349-30682177 GCA_030014345.1 Clarias buthupogon
ATAATATGTCCTTAGCTGCATTGTAATATTTTCATTACTGGAACTATAGACAAAATGTGTGTATGTAGACGTGTTGGGGGTCTGTTTATTGAAAAAGATTCGTTCATTTTGATGAACGGGATTTAAAGACCGAGTCACTAAAATGATTCAAACTTCCCATCACTACCCATAGTCCACTGCGCATTTAAACGCATCGGAGGAAAGGACTTTTATTTTGACAATAACCCGCAGTTTCCGGCTCGTGTCCGGGAGCTCCGCTCTGTAAACCGAACCTAAAGGATCCGATTCAGAGTCGTTTTACGAGGAATCGATTAAGAGAGGCGAGTATGTAAATCAAAATGTCTGACTGTTAAACTGTTTGTGGTGGGCATTCAATTAATTCATTCATTCACCCATACAGAACACGAGGAATTCCGACTAGCATTTTAGTTTTTATTCTGTCACTTTGTATTCCTGTAGATATCCGGAGTCGAAATTTTATTTTATATCGTTTAAATTTAAAGAACCGACTCAGTGGGGAACCGACTCAGTGAGGAACCGACTCCCGGGTCAGCTGCAGTAAAGCTTCCCGTCGTGGCTGGTTTGTTTATTTCAGCTAACGGTTATCGTAGATTAGCTTGGTTTTGGTTAAACTCAGGAACACACAGGCTTTTATACTGAGCATGGTGTTAATCCCGGGGAGGAGGAAGATCTCAGGACATCTCATAATCTCTACAGCTTAGTGTTTTATAGCCAGAAAGTAGCTGATTAGCATTAGCATTAGCTAGCGGAGTCGCAGTGCAGCTGAAGCTGTGAGATTTGCATGAAGCCACTGAGAGAGTTTTCACTCTGGTGAGATCTGAACTTTTATCCTTAAAAAAATATATTTACTTAGTTACTTATTTACTTATTTGTAGTTTTCAATGAAATATTTTCTTGTTTTTCTGACTGTTTCTATTTAAAGTCTTTTTGTTTATTAGTTTAATGTAGTGAAACTAATAAATAAGCTTTTCCCCCCAGATTACTATGTAATAACTAACTTGTAATAATAAATGTAATATACAGTATATGTGTCCACTCTACAGTGTTGTGCCAAAAAAGAAATAGGACAGACAGGAAATGAAAATAAAATAGAGAATAAATCTAAAATGTACTTAATTTAAACTTCTTTTTAATGTAAAATGCACTTTCATATATTTAAAATGTTTTTTTTTTTTTATCTTCTTCAGTGGAGTTTGCCTGCACACCTTTTACTGAATTCATCTAATTAACATGTGCATAATTAATACAGTTAATACAGAACTGGGCTTTATTTACTTAGTAACATACACAGTAAATAAATTTAGTATACCACGACCACTTTATGACTATTCCATAAGCAGTCAGTATCCATGGTAACGTTGTTACGGGCCAGAAGCTGACTCATTTATTTATGTACTTTATTTTAACATATTAGAGTTACTACTAAAAAATCTGCCCTCACACATGAAGTGTGTTTTATTCCACAGATGAACAGAATCAGAAATTACTGACACTCACGCATATGAACTGACTTACTGGAAGCCCCGCCCCCTTCCCCTCCAGCATCCTGTCTGAGATGTGAAACTGAATCTAAATCCACTACTAGCGCCAGGACTCACCAGGCCGCTGCCGATACGATATCATCGCGAAACTTCGGTACCCATTCAGTTAAAATTGTGATTCTATAAGTATCACGATTTTATGAATATCCAGATTCGAGATTACATTTTTCACCTGATTTTAAACTTTTTAAAACATTTTTTAAAGTTTGTTGAGTAATTAAATGTAGCATTTTCCCTATAACATTTGTTTTCTCACATAAAAAAACAAGGGAAGCGTTTAAACACTACAAACTTAGTTTTGTTTTGAGACTGGTGTAAGTGTGTTTCTGATTAATTCGCTCACACATTATTTAACGCTATAAAAATGCGTTTCTGTTGCGCCACTTCTGTGGTTCGTACATGATGCGTTATTTTTCTCCCATCTCAATGAATTAGTTTAATTTTTGTCCTATCTAACACACCTGTATAGCCAACACCAGGTCAAAAAGATTTATTACCAGTTCACTGAAAAGCTCCTGAACAAAGATGAAATGGAAGTCTTTTCCGCTTTCCACCACTAGATGGTGCTGTTGCTCAGAGTATTAATTATGCATGAGACAATGTTTCCACATACGGACGCGCAGTGAAAACATGTGAGTGTGTGTGTGTGTTTGTTTGTTCAGGGCGTGTGATGGTGACTTCCTTTGATTAACCAAGTCCTCGTCATTATGAAGATCCAGCATGTGGTCCTGGTGCTCCTGTGGAGTGTGTGCGTGTGTGTGTGTGACATCAGCAGCATGGCGAGTGTCGTAGCGACGGACGACCCTGGACAGTGCAGTTTGTCCAATTGTAAGTTTATTACAGCTGTGTGTGTGTCTGTGTGTGTGTGTGTTTGTTTTACACACTGTATGGATCTGTTCCGTCAATTTTAATAAATTTTTTTTAATACACATTTTTCTGAATAATAAAAAAAAAGTCTTCAAACTTTAACAAATTTTTTTCCATTCCATTAAAAAAAAACAAAAAAGTTTATAAGAGACTATAATTCCTTCTTGCTCTTCTCTCCACACGTTGTGTAGGCGGTCCAGCGGGGAGGCGGGGCTTGTGGTGTCCGCGCGGGTCTCAGCGCACCAGCGCCTCACATCTGTACGATTTTACACGCTCGGCTTTCTTTGATGTCACGTGACGTCTTTATAAACCGCGCTGTGTTCCCGTTTCAGCGTCAGTCGTGTTGAAATGTGTTGCGTGTCGTCTCTAGTCTGTTTGATTTATTTATTTGTTTAGTTGTAGTGTGTGTGTGTGTGTGTGTGTGTGTGTGTGAGACACAGAGATGAAACACGTCTGTAGAGTATCAGATGTTCAGAGAAACTCCAGTAAAGACACATGTTTAGGTTTTTTTAAAACTTTGAGAACAGACATGTGGTTTAGATTTAAGATGAAAGGGCCGTGTGTGTGTGTGTGTGTGTGTGTGTGTGTGTGTGTGTTTGGGTCAGCTGCTTCTAGGCTTTGTTAGGAGAAGCTCTTTTTCTAATTAACATTACCAGCAGCGTGTTTGTTTATTTTATATAATTTGGGCCACACACGTCGTCTCAGCATTCTGTGTGTGTATGTGTGTGTGTGTGAGAGAGAGAGCAGCACACTTGACCTTTAGAGAACCACAGGGATTTAGAGAAAGTGTTCTCACACACACCCGTGAAACGCACACACACACTCACTCAGAGCTCTGTCCATCTGGAAGTCTAAAATGTTTGGAATTTGAGCTATAAATACACACACACACACACACACATCATAGTGCACTCCAGCGCGCACAAACACAAAACCACACAATATTAAAATAAGATTACATGTGTGTCAGAGAGAGAGTGTTAGACAGTCTGAGAGACAGACAGGTGTGGGGTGGGTTAGAGACAGACAGGGAGGTAAAGGGACTCCAAGACATTTGAAGAGACAACCAGACGGGCGGGTATAGGGACAGACGGACGGGTATAGGGACAGACGGGTGGACGGACAGATAGATGCTACAGGAACTGGTGGTTCTGTAAGAAATTGTGCAGGGTTTGCCCCTGGTGTGCATTTATGCAGATTGTTGTACAAATGGGTATACAGACAGACAGACAGACAGATGGATATATAGACAGATAGACAGACAAGCAAGTAAAGAGACAATCAGAGATGTGATTGTATAGAGAGAGTCAAGAAGACCGGGAGGTAGAGAGGGAGGAGGAGACGTTCAAATGTGGTACTGAGGCGTGTGTGTGTGTTCTGTGTGTGTTAATACTGAGGTGTGTGTTTTCCTCCCGCAGGTCCTCCTGATAAATCGTGTACGCGAGTGTATTTCTCTCACCGCGACTCCAACTGCATTTTCCTGAACTGCAGTAACGACACGTTGTGTGATGACCTCATCGCAGGGCTGGGTACGTACCGCTGGCCGACCCGCCGTCACTGCATCATGGGATAACGCATAATCATACTTGGGGGGCGGGGCAAGCATTTACAGTCACTTCATTATTTCTTTGCAAGCAAAAAACTACTAATCAGTCATTTTATTAACGTAACTTCACGATACTAATACATTATCCAGTACTGTCGCCATGGTGACCATACCAAAATACACACCAGAGTATTCCACAACCTCGAGTTCCTCCGGTTCCTGCCGGAGCTGAGATTTATTTCGACAACTTAAGACTTTCATCAGAGCTGTTGCATCAGTATCTGGTGTAACACACTGTAAAGAGTCGAACGCTTCATCAGGGCATGCTGCCGTACATTCAGGTCCATAAGTAATGGGACAGCGAGAGTCTGTGTGTGTGTGTGTGTCTGCCTCTGTCCTCACCACAGTGGGTTTAATATGACGCGATCAGAATGGGACTCTCACGAAATCCCTCCAAACCCACAGGCTCAAAAGTAATTGGACAGCTGACTGATGATCAGCGGCTGTAAGTGTACATGAAAGGAGGACGTTATTAGGCTGAAAGAACAAAACAAAAGAAAGAGCAGAAGCTTTAGAAACTTTTATCCCAAATCAATAATCTTGTACTGAGGAATGCATGGACGAGCTCGGCAACATCGAGACAAGTCAGGAACACTCTGGGGGACGTCTGGGGGACGTCTGAGTATCGTTATCCAAGTTACAATCAAGAGACGCCTTCGTGAGTGTAAACACAGAGAGTTTAACTCAACATGCAGACCGCTGGGATCTCTCAGGAAGAGGAAGAACAGATTAGAGTTTGATAGGAAACTTGAGTTCTGACAGAAGATGAGTCTGTACCAGTGTGAACATGGAGAAGGTAAGGAAAGGTTTGTGATCCAAAGCGGACATCATATTTATGGACATTATTTCAGTTTTATTTTTATTTATTTAATAACAGACATTGTTGAAAAGCAGCTTTACAGAAATCCTGCATATAAGTGTAAAAATGTATAAAGTTCCTGAGTTAAAGCTGAATGTCGACACTGTGATGGAGAACAAAGACACAAACCAACGCTGTCTCGCTGTTCACATACTTATGGACCTGACTTTAGATCAATAATTAACTCCTCTTGGTGGACCTTAGTACACTGGTTTATAAGTTTAGAGTTTTAGACTTTATTGTGCTCGTGTGCGTCACTGACGGTTCTGATCGTTTTATACTTTAGTCTCAGGAAGGAGAGCGCAAAAGCAAAAACGGAGTCACAGAAACAGGGCCGATCCTCTCCCAAACCCTTCACCACCTGCCCCTTCTGCCTCTACATCTGCCCCCGCTGCCCCTTTACCTCCTCCAGGTCATAATGGAGAGCAGCGTTCAGCCGGTAACGCTTCAGACTCTGGCTTGAGCAGCAACACCAGCAGGACGTCTCCTAATGCAGACCCGAGGCAAGTCCAGAACAGCTTCTCCAATGGTGGTGGAGACCAGGGGCAATCTGTAATGGATTCCACCCAAGATAGAGACCAGGGGCACATCCAGGACAGTACCCAGCCAAATGCACACCAGGGGCAAACCCTGCACAATTCCTTACAGAATGGACAACAAGGGCAACCCTCAGACCACACCCCTTTTACCCCTGCACCAGCCTCACCACCAGTTCCTGTAGCATCTGTGGAGCCAGAAAACATCTCATCTCTTCACGAGAATCATGATGGAGCGCAAACGAGCAAAACTGATCATGAAACGATCACGACAGCTACCACCGCATCAGCCGCAACAACCACCACCACCACAACAACCATAGCAACCACCACAACCGCACCCACCACGAATGCAACCACCACGACCACGACCACGACCGCAACCACCACAACCACACCCACCACAACCGCACCCACCACGAATGCAACCACCACGACCGCAACCACGACCACGACCGCAACCACCACAACCGCAACCACCACAACCGCAACCACCACGACCGCAACCACCACCACGACCGCGACCACCACCACGACCACCACCTCTCCAGTCAAACCTGCAGTTCCTACTAATTCCACACCAGCGACCAACTCCCTCTTTACCTCGACGACAGTTAACTCGACAACCACAACACAAAAACAAGCCACATCTTCCCCACCACCAGCATCTTCTCCATCCCTCGCTCCACCAGTTTTACCCTCCGTCAAACCTTCCACCCCTTCACCAGGGCAGAATCGTCCCACAGCGCCCCCCAGAGTCCCAGTTACCTCCGATCAGGACAAAGCCATAGTGGAAACAGCCGGAGGAGAGTTGGCGAGTCACCTGGTGAACACCAGCTCCCTGATCGCCGTGCTGATCTTCGGCCTGCTGTTCTTCATCGTCACGGTCATCCTATTCCTCAGACACGCCTACGAGAGCTATAAGAGGAGGGGCTACACGCAGATGGACTATCTCATCAACGGCATGTACTCCGACTCAGGGCTCTGAACTCTTCCGTTTACACACCAATAAGAAATGTATTCCTTTTTTTTATTTTTTATTTTTTCGATTCTGAAATGTCATGTTCTGAGTGTTCGCTGTCAGCGAGGGCGCTGTGTCTGGAGGACTGAAGTAGAAAAAAAAATAATAGAAACGTTCATCTTTAAAGTAAACTCTGTAAGCTGGAGAGCTGGTCATTATAACGGGTAAGAAAAGCAGCAGACGAGAGAACGAAAATAAAACAGGAACAGAGGAGAAATGACTGTTTTTATCTAGGACAAAAAAAAAAAAGTAAAATGAACAAATGAAATGTGAACAAAACAAAAAACTAAAGAACAAAGAAGTAGGTAAAAATGATCTGTGGAAAAAAAAATAAAAAGGCAGGATTCAACGTGACAATAATGAGCAATTTGAATAAAAGCAGAAATTTAAAAAAAATAGTGATTCTAAAGTAACACGAAACTGAAAGAAGAGAATAAAATAAATTTAGTGACGATGACATTTTACAAAAAAGTAAATATTGAAAAAAGTAAAATGAAAAGAACAACGATGCTCCATCCAGGCATAAATGAGGACGTTTAAACAGACCGAAATGAAAGCAGCAGCAGAACCGGGTCTGATGGAACCCAGTCCGGAGTGGATTTAAAGACGAACATCTGCTCCCGTCCTCTAAACCGCCTAATATTAATGTTGTGTGTTTGCAGAGTGGAGTAAATCCTCAACCATTTCACTGAATGTATGGCTTTTTTTTATATTGAAATTATTCATACTTTTTCTTCTATGCAAGTGATGTTAAACTGGTCTTTAATCTCCTGATTTATCGCCATGTTAAAGAACCTAAGGTGCAATATAGATTTTTTTTTTTCTTTTTCTCCTTTCTTCGTCTTCCAGGAGCGACTGACAGTCAGGTTGCACTAGTTGCCTTTTTGCCGTCGTTATTAGAGCGAGTTATTAACCGATGCCTTTATGTTATAATGTTTCCGCTTTTCGAGTTCGGATCCGATGCCAAAATACAGCCACTGAGGCACCGAAGCACATTAACGAGAAGCCAAGGGGAGCGCAGAGCCATCACCAACTTCACCGCAGGATGTGTGTGTGTGTGTGTCCGGAGGAGTGGGATTCTTCTTCTCCTGTTTAATTTACTACATTTTCCTGCAGGGGTGAACAGGACAAGCGCAGGATGCGACCATGTTTGTGCCAATAAAACAAAATCATGTCCAGTTATGCACTTTTGAAAATAACGATTGTTTACGCTGCAAAAGAAAAATCATAAACACAGAACAAACAGATGGTGATTTATCTTTAACTGATGAAATAAAAAGCGAGATTGAGTATTTATGATGTGTGTGTATTTATTCTCATGAGTATTTTGAGTATATTGTTATTCTTTATAAGTCTGCTTTAGTTCTTTTCTTAACAGTTAAAAACTACTCAAGGTTCATTTTGGTTAAAACTTTTTTTTTCTCAATAAAAAAAAGAGAAACTTTAAGGTAAACTTTATAATTTTTTTTCCTTCCTTTTTTTCATTTACACACTTCAGGAAAAGAAAAACTTGTTTAAATATTTCAATATTAAATGTATTGCTACAGTATATTTTACAGATTGATATATATATATATATGGTAAAATTATTAATATGATGTGTGTTTATTTATATAGTAAATGTTTTTGGTCAACCCATTTAAAAATAAATTAATTTGTTGTCACATTACATGTTAGATGTGCAGTGATATGTGATATTTAAAGTTAACATCAGGACAGATGTTGATTTCCACCCTGATCATGAGGCTGTTTGAGGAAAATAATCAGCGATGGTGAGAAGCGGCTCCGTGTGACGATGAGTTCCTCTCCGAGTGTTTTATTCCTCCTACACCACAACAACTTAACAATTACAATCATTAATCAACATGCTTTTTAGACTTTTTATTTATTCATAGCTACATTTGAGGCAGTGGTTAGCTCTATTGCTTTGCACCTCCAGGGTCTGGGTTCGATTCCCGGTCAGGTTTGATTCTGTTCTCTCCGTGTTTGGTGGGTTTCCTCTAGGTACTCCGGTTTCCTCCCACAGTTTAAAAGACATGCAGATTTGTCTAATTGGTGTTCCCAAATTGTCCGTAGTGTGTGAATGAGTGTGTGTGTGCCCTACGATGGATTGGCACCCTGTCCAGGGTGTACCCCGCCTCATGCTCTTGGTCTCCAGGGATAGACTCCAGGCCCCACACGACCCTGAATACAGGATCAAGCGGTATAGATGACGAATGAGTGAACAAGCTACATTTGAACCGAGTTCCTGTGGTCACTAACGTTACAGCAGCTATAAACACTGTGTTTAAATAATGGAAATAAAAGCTTGTCATGTGACAGAGACACTACATGTAGTTATAGAGTTGCTGTACACGACCCTGTGAATGAGCTTTTACTATGGAAACTAAAATCGTTTCAATTAGTTATCGCAACTCATGTATCGCCACACTGACATCAAAATCGATTTTTCTAAAATTATAATTTTTAGTAAAGAAAGGACATCTGACGTAAAAAAAAAACCTGTGCAGATCGGATGATCCGCTGTGCAGTTCCTTTAGAATCCTACAGGGCGGTGCTCTAAACTATTCTCACATTGGCACAGCATCCTGTGTGGTAGAGCAAATTATTTACAAAAGTTGCATAGAATTTGTAACAAAAAAAAAAAAAAAAAGGTTTTAATATTCATGTCTGGATCTTGACGTGGAGACGATGTGGAGTGCTGGATGTCGTATCAGTGATCTGCCGCGTCTCTGTGTTTTATTGTAAAAGGAATTAAATCAGAGTATAAGTGTTAAACACAATGTCATGTGTAAACACTCCACATCTGAGGCGCACCAACCGCTTCACCACTAGGAAGTGTGCGCACGCTGCGTCTCGTTCCTACGGCCTTAATTGGGGAAGATGAAAGTAAAGGAGGAGGAAACTGCTGGACACCTTTTAAATGAATAACGAGCTCATCAGGGGACGGGGGAAAACAAAAGGCTGGTGTACGTGTGTTTAATCAGAGACAGGGTGAGGGAGAGCGAGTCTAATCACACAGGAAGCTCGCAGTTTACAGCTTCAGATTTTACACCCAACGTCCTGTTTACAGGCTGAGAGAAAAACGTCTCATTCCGTCCATCTCTCACCCCTGCTCTTACACGTCTTCAGAGGGAGACGTGTTCTCCAAACGTTTTTTGTCTTTCTAACCTGTGACCCTATAATGGCTTTGACCTTTTTCTTCCTATTTATAAATTTTTTTATTTCTATTTAATTCGACGAGCGTCAGGACATTAAACACTCCCAGTTAGGGCCTCCGAGTGGCGCAGCTGTAAAGCGCTCACTCTATCATCCGGAGATCGCTGGTTCGGTTCCCGGGTGATGCTGTAACCTCTCACAGCCGGAGGCCTAGAGAGAGCTGATTGGCCGAGCTCTCTCAGAGGGGAGGGATGAGAGGTACTTCGTGCTCCCACATTAATCACGGCTCTACAAGCCTCCCAGTTAAGAGTTATGACTAAACTATTTAACATGTAAGACTTGCCGAGTCTGAACGACAGGTTAGAGATGTGCAATAAAATACTGTTTTTATTTAAATTAGGTTGAAACTGGAGTATTAAATGTGTGTAAAGTTTCACCGAGCTGAGGTTCTGCTAAACGTCTATTAGATAGCTAACAATTACAAATACGCTAATGCTAGCATAGCCGAATTAGCTAGGAAATCCCTTTTCCCTGGGAATCCTGGACACCTCACCTTTGACCTTAAAAGTGTAAATTCTGATATTCATTAAAACCATAGTTTATAAAAATGTACTTGGTAAAAAATACCAAGTTTAACACACACACACACAGACACACACACACACAGACACACACACACACAGACACACACACACACAGACACACGTTAGTAAACGAGTAAATTGTTGAAAAAGTGAAATGCTCATCATTGGAATATTTCTGCTACTGTAGTTTCCAAGCCGCATGTGATCTTAGCTAATCTTTGCTAATGATCCAGTTAGCATGCTAGCTTTTCTCCTCAATCTCCTCAATTTTGTTGCGATTTCTCTGTAGATTGTAAATGTGAGGTTTTGAGAATAAACGCTGGTGTTTGGGTCACAGCCTGGTACTGCAGCTCAGTTTGTGTAAAGATGCTGGAAATCTCGGCGTGTTGCGCTACACGACTGTAGCGTCGAGCTAACGACTCATGGAGAGGTGAAAGTGTTAGCGGGAGTGTGAGTGCCAAGCTGCCGAACACAAGGCTTTTGTTTTTTAAGTGCCCTGCTCCAGATGGTGTGCGTTATGCCAGAGGTATGTTGGACGTTCGGGATCGGACGTGTTGTTTTTTTTACTTAAGCGCGATACTGAGTCAAAATTTTATTTGCTAGGCCTGGAGGATCAAAGTGAACGCCGCCGGCCTTTAGCTGCGCAGGTGACTGTGTAAAGCCAGGTTTCATTAGTGTGGTTTACACACACACACACACACATACACATGTGCTTCTGCTTTCACCAGCCAGTTGGACTTAAACCCCCTGGCTTCAGCTCTGGTCTTGTGAAAGCAGATTCTCACCGTTGTTTTTTTGCTCATTATGACCTTAGATTGTTTTTATGTTGTTGTTGTTTTTTATGAATAAGGGGTAAAATTAAACATGTTTCAAAGTTTGGCGTTGTTTCCTTTAAATCTGAATTAAAGAAGAACTGAATGCAGTGTCGAGTTAATCATCTGAATCATCACACAAACTAAGCCTGAACTTTACAGTCAACCGTATGGAAGCACGTGGCTCCGCCTCCATATGTTAGGCCACACCCTCTTAGCTGAGTCTGCTGCTGATGAACACCAGTTAATCAGTTTTAACACTGGTTATGTTTCATTACACATTTTCGACAAATTGATGCATTCAGAAAAGTGTAAGGCTGTGTCCTAAACCAGTTTCCTTCCTACACAGTGGACTGGTGAGTGTGTGTGTGTGTGTGTGTGTGTGTGTGTAGGGGTGTAATAGGTGAATAGGACACGCCCACAGTGGACTGGTGATAAATTAATAATGTTAAGAACAAACATTACAAAAAATAAATCTAGATGTATAATAAAATATTGACTTACATAATAACATATATAAACGTAAGTACCGGTCAAAAGTTTAGACACCCTTTCTAATTCGATATTTTTTGTTTAGTGAATCATTTTCTACATTCTAGAACAATACTGCAGATTCCAGAATTATGAAAGAAGACTTATATTTAAGTAACAGCACCAACAGTCAGTTGTTATTTTAAGACATGAAGGTCAGCTGTTCTGGAACAGTTCTCGCAAGAACAGTATTGTGTCAAGTGTATTTGTAAATCTCCATGATGAAACTGTCTCTCATGAAGACCTTCCCAGGAAAACAAGACCAAAACTGACCTCTGCTGCAGAGGAGAC
>JAQMYK010000002.1:30687619-30698346 GCA_030014345.1 Clarias buthupogon
CTGAGTGTAGTGTAGTGTATAAGTGTAGTGTAGTGTAGTGTATAAGTGTAGTGTAGTGTCTGAGTGTAGTGTAGTGTCTGAGTGTAGTGTACTGTACACAGTGTGTTGGAGAAGCTCTAGGGTTGTACAGAACAAACTGTGTGAGAAGGTTAGGAGCTGATTGTTCCGTTAAAGAGTGTGAGATTCGGCTTTTCTCATCTTTCTTTGATCGTCGGTGTCCTTTGAAGTTTTTTTTTTTTTTTTACGGGCACAGTTCTCCGTGTGTGCGTGTGTGTGTGTGTAGCGCGCGCGCATATACTGTGTGTGTGTGTGTGTCTGCACTGTGTGTGAATGCGGCTCTCGTGCACGCGGTGACGTGACGTCCTCTAACTCTCTACTCTGTGTGTGTGTGTGTGCGTGTGCCCGCGCGCGTGTCCGCGTTCTTGGCGCGCGCGCTCCCGCTGTGTGTGAACTCGCGGAGCTGCTGCTGGACAAAAAGGAGTCGCTAAAGAAAGAGAAAGAGAGAGGGAGAGAGAGGGAGAGAGGGATAATGGCGGAGCGGAGCTGAACAGCACCAGGATGAGGATGATGAGGATGATGATGATGATGAAGAGGTGTTTATTCTCGGAGCTGCTGCTTTTCTGCTGTTTCCCGCTGAGTGTCGGTGAGTCGCTGCTGCTTCTCTTAAACATGGACCCTGAAACTCCTCAGTCCTGACCATCAGGGAGCAGGGACACACACACACACACACACTCACACTCTCACACTCACACACTCACACACACACACACACACTTCCCCCGGTGTAACTCTGTACTTCAGTCTCGGCGCTACACTGTAACTTCAGCGGCGGCTTTTAACTTCAGATCAGAAACTCCGGCGCTGTTCTCTCTCTCTCACACACACACACTCACACACACACACACACACTCACACACACACACACACACTCACACACACACACACACTCTCACTCACACACACACACACTCACACACTCCTGCTCTTAGTTACTGTCGTTTAATCCACTCATTTAATTAATTACTCTACTGTAGTGACTTTAATGCGCCGAATGAACGTGTGTGTGTGTGTGTGTGTGTGTGAGAGAGAGAGCTCGCGCAGGCCTCTCCGAGCCTCACCGTGAAAACACACACACACACACACACTCGGTGTTATTCCTCACACTGTGTCTAAAAGCTCCTATAGGAGTCAAACACACACACTGTAACTATTCAATCTGTACTTAGCGACTCGTCAAACACACACACACACACACACACACACACACACACACACACACACACCTGAACATGATCCAACTACTCAAATATTAGTCTCATTGTTAAAGGTGTAGAAATATAAATCAGTTGCTGATCTGGTTATGTAGTGTGTGTGTGTGTGTGTGTGTGAGTGTGTGTGTGTGTGAGTGTGTGTGTGTGTGTGTAAGCCCTAGAGCTGTTTGTTGCTGACAGAACACATAAAGGACATGATTTATCAAGCTGAGCAGTGTGTGTGTGTGTGTGTGTGTGTGTGTGAGGCTAATGAGCGGAACAACCTCAGTGATTATAGACACTAATTATTACTGTTATTATTATAGTTATTATTATAGTTATTATTACTGTTATTATTACTGTTATTATGAGCTGTACACTTTTAATAGCTTATTAATTAGTTGTGTGAGTTGTGTGTGAGTTGTGTGTGAGTTGTGTGTGAGTTGTGTGTGAGTTGTGTGTGAGATGTGTGTGTTATCTTGACCCTGTGTATGAGTTAGTGTCTATAACTGCAGTGTATTTCTGTTATTTCACTGCATTAAACTCTTTATTACACGTTTATGTCGCTTGCATTTACACTTCATCACTGTGCAGTGTATCAGTATTAACACTGTGTGTACATGTGTGTGAGAGTGTGTGTGTGTGTGAAAGTTTTCTTTGTGTGTTTTAGATACGCACTTTATTTATTAAAGAACACCACGTCATATTTTTACCCATTTATAGTTACTTAGCTGCGTTAGAGTCGGTGTTCTCGCTTACGTTACAGCAGCTACACACACACACTCGTCCCCTCGCGGCTCGCTCTGTATTCTCTCTCTACACGTGAATTAGAGGAAAATCTGCCAGCGTGTCATGTGACTGAGCGTGAACTCCTCTGTGCTGATGGTCACAGTTACAGCTTCACCTCTGACTGTTACACATCGCTCGCACTGGAGACTCCTTACACTCGTGCTACTCACACACACAACACTTCACCTGTATGCGTCCTTGTGAATGAGTTGTTACTATGGAAACACCAACTCATCAGAGCGAATGCATTAACGCACTGTATTTGAATAAAATCGTGTCGTGTTGTTGGTTAATAGATAAGTAGTTATTAAGTTGCGGTGGTGTGAGAGGATTAAAAAACGCTCAGGGTGTGCGTGTAGAGGAAAATAATCAGCGTCAGGGTGATGACGGTAATTCTGCTCAGGATGTTACTGTAACACTCTACAAACTTTATATATATATATATATATATACATATATGTCATAATACTAGCTGAAGAATTGATTTCTAATGCAGCAAGCCCATAATTGATTTATTAATAATCTAAATGACACTGAGTGTGAGTGTGTGTGTGTGCATGTTTCTGCACGTGCTGATGATTAACTGTAACTGTTTGGTTTGAGTTCAGAAGGTTTAGAACATGTGCACGACAGCCAGCAACACGCTGTTTACACACACTCTGTCCTCTGCCTTTCACTTCCACACAGTGTATGTGTGTGTGTGTGTGTGTGTGTGCGCATGTGTTTAATAACTGACGCAATTAAACGTGAGGAGTGAATTGCTGTAGCACATCGCCATGTTCCTCATCGCCGCATTCCTCATCGCCGTGTTCCTCGTCGCCGCGTTCCTCGTCGCCGTGTTCCTTGTCGCCGCGTTCCTTGTCGCCGCGTTCCTCGTCGCCGTGTTCCTCGTCGCCATGTTCCCGAAGAGCGAGAGTAGTGGATTGTTGAGAAGGTTCCAGCTTTACGGCTTTCTTAGAGAGAGCTTTACTCATGGCGTGTTTGATTATGATGCGCTGTGAAAGTTAATAGAGAATCAAATGCAAAAGACTCACCTGCAATCTGATTCACTGACTCAGTGTCTCGGAGAGTCAGAGTTAGAGAGTCAGGGACTTAGTGACTCAGAAGCTAAGTAACTCATCGACTGAATGATTTGAAGACTCACTGATGCAGAGACTGACAGACTCTCAGTCTCTCAGTGTCTCAGTCTCTCAGAGTCTCAGCCTCTCAGTGTCTCAGTGTCTCAGTCTCTCAGAGTCTCAGCCTCTCAGTGTCTCAGTCTCTCAGAGTCTCAGTGCCTCAGTCTCTCAGTGTCTCAGAGTCTCAGTGTCTCAGTCTCTCAGTGTCTCAGTCTCTCAGTGTCTCAGTGTCTCAGTCTCTCAGTGTCTCAGAGTCTCAGTGTCTCAGTGTCTCAGAGTCTCAGTGTCTCAGTCTCTCAGTGTCTCAGAGTCTCAGTCTCTCAGTGTCTCAGAGTCTCAGTCTCTCAGTGTCTCAGAGTCTCTCAGTGTCTCAGAGTCTCAGTCTCTCAGTGTCTCAGAGTCTCAGTGTCTCTCAGTGTCTCAGAGTCTCAGTGTCTCTCAGTGTCTCAGTGTCTCAGTGTCTCAGTGTCTCAGTCTCTCAGTGTCTCAGAGTCTCAGTCTCTCAGTGTCTCAGAGTCTCAGTGTCTCTCAGTGTCTCAGTGTCTCAGTCTCTCAGAGTCTCAGTCTCTCAGTCTCTCAGTGTCTCAGTGTCTCAGTCTCTCAGTGTCTCAGAGTCTCAGTCTCTCAGTGTCTCAGAGTCTCAGTGTCTCTCAGTGTCTCAGAGTCTCAGTGTCTCAGTCTCTCAGTGTCTCAGTCTCTCAGTGTCTCAGTCTCTCAGAGTCTCAGTGTCTCAGTCTCTCAGTGTCTCAGAGTCTCAGTCTCTCAGTGTCTCAGTGTTATTCAGACTCAGTTATGTGCATGTTTGTGTTTGTTTATGTGTGTGTGTCTGTGTATTTGTGTGTTTAGGTGTGTGTGTGTGTGTGTGTGTGTGTAAAACAGACACAGTCAGAGGGTTTTTGTTCCGTCTATGCTGCATACAGTCAGTAGGTTATAACTCGTAATTTGCCAACAAAATCAGGAAAGTCCCAAGGAAACGCTTCTCACCTCGGAATTCCTCGGCCGCGCGTCTGCACGCTGACGTCAGACCAACATGGCGGCTCTGAGCGTCAGCAGTAACACAGCAGCACTTCCTCCTGTATTAAACCTGGAGCACTGACTCCACACTGTTCTCCTCTCACTGTTCTGAGGTCAGCGCTCGGCTCAGGTAGCTGAGGAGAATTCATACTACAGCCCCAGCTGCAGGGTCAAAGGTGATCACATGACCTGGGGTATGAACCCAAACAGCCGATGGCATCACCATGGCGACGCTTCCTGTACACATCCTTTATGTAAAGCTGCAGTGAGACTCAACAGTGTCAGAGGTGTTAATGAGTCTGATAAACTGATCAATAAACAGTGTGTGTTTGTGTGTGTGTGTGTGTGTGTTTGTAACTGCTCATTCTTTGAACCTGACCGCCACACAGTTAATTTTTAATCTAATGCCATCTCTGAGGAGCAAAAGTCCAACGTTTATTTACTCAGAGACTTTCTACCTCTCTCTCTCTCTCTCTATCTGTCTCTCTCTCTGTGTCTGTCTTGTGTCCTCTGCTTGTCTGTCTGTCCTTCTCGTCATCGCTCCAGCACACAGGGAACACGCAGAGCTTTTTCTCTGTTTAAAGAATGAATAAATGAACAGATCTTTATTTATAATCTGAAAGTTTTCTAATGAAATATTTTCTCTCCGCGTTTTGCTCTGGTGTGAAGTGAAGCCGAGCAGATCCGTGCCTGTGGTCTGCGAGGAACTCAGGCAGGGAAGTGTGAAGTTGTTGAACATGCTTCACAACTGGGTGTGTCATCTTTCACACACACACACACACACGTGCGGGCACACACTTGACCCCAGTGTGTGATTAGCGAGTGTGTATGATGAGCGTAGTAGTGATTCACTCTAGTTTCATTCAGTTACATTTAACATTTAAACTGTGTGTGTGTTTGTGTGTGTGTGTGTGTGTGTGTGTGTGTGTGTTTCAGGTTCTCCCAAGCTGCTCTTTGCTAATCGGCGTGATGTTCGCTTGGTGGACGCGGAGGCGGCGCGCGCAGACTCGGCTGTGCTGGTCAGTGACCTGGAGGACGCGGCCGCCGTCGACTTCCTGTTCTCTGAGAGTCTGGTGTTCTGGACGGACGTCAGCGAGGAGGCCATCAAACAGACGTTCTACAACCAGAGCAGCAATGGTGTGTTAAAGCACAGGGTTCCCCACACTGCCAATCATTCTGATGTTTATTCATAACTCTTCTCTGTGAATATTCATTCGTGTGTGTGTGTGATGTGTTTAGCAGTGAAAGAAGCGGTACTGGGTTCGGGTCAGAAGGTGGTGGTGTCGGGTCTGGACTCCCCCGACGGTCTGGCGTGTGATTGGCTCGGACGGAAGCTCTACTGGACCGACTCGGAGACGAACCGCATCGAGGTGGCGAACCTGGACGGAACCTCACGCAAAGTCCTGTTCTGGCAGGATCTGGATCAGCCTCGAGCCATAGCACTGAATCCAGCACAGAGGTCTCTCTCTCTCTCTCTCTCTCTCTCTCTCTCTCTCTCCATCTCTCCCTCTCTCTCCATCTCTCCTCATCTCTCTCTCCATCTTTCTCTCTCTCTCTCCATTTCTTCCCCTCTCTCTACTTCTCTCCATCCCTCTCTCTCTCTCTCTCTCTCTCCATTTCTCCCTCTCTCTCCCCCTCTCTCTCCCTACTTCTCTCCATCTCTCTCTCTCCCTCTCTCTACTTCTCTCCCTCTCTCTCTCCCTCTCCCCGGTATGATAAAGGGATTATGGAGGGAAGCAGACACTCTTCCTGGCTCTCAGCCTACAGAAACACATCACACATCCTGCCACTTTGTTTTTTTAAAATGTTAGCTGCTGCTAGGTGAAGTGTTGGCCATGTGGTGTGTGTGTGTGTGTGTGTGTGTGTGTGTGTGTGTATTTGGGAGGAGCTGGTGAAGGAAATGGATCCGGTTACACGTTCCTGACGTTTTTCTCCCTCTCTCCTTTTCTCTCTCTCTCTTACACACACACACACACACACACACACACACACACACACAGCCACACACACACACACACGTACCTGAATAACTCCTTTTTTGCTCCCGTAGGCTGAGAGAGACAGTGCAGGAATGAAATATTAGCGAAGTATTACTAAAGGTTATTTATACACATCTCTATGATTACTAAACTAGCGCTGTTAGCATGGCTGGCTAACTCACTAGCTGAGGTGCGCTGCTTGTCTTGTTCTGATTAGCACAGCTGCATCTCACAGCAGCAACAGCTTGGATCAAAACTCCCCTGGTCTTCTGCATTATCCATGAACTCGCCAAACTAGCCGTTGTTTGCTAATCTTTAGCGCAGTGAGCTGTTGTGATGTTGTATTCCAGTTTTCTACCAAGGTAGTCGCGGGGCTACTTTGGGGCTGGTGGCCAGTTTTGAACCAGTTCCAGACAGTCAAAGCAGCGGCCCTCAGACAGAAACACCGCTTCTATGGAGACACCAACACTTTGTTTCAACAAAGAACCGCTTACTTTATGTTCTCGCTGGGGGCGGGATTATCATTCACATGCTACTAACGATAAAGCCAGGATTGCAGCTAGCATTCCAGCTAGCATCGCTGTTAGTGCTAGCATCGCTGGGGAAGTAGAGACGTACATGGACATATACAGTGATGTAATGACGTGAGACTCTCTAGCCCATGGAAAAACAAAGCCAGTTCTCAGGAGGTTCACTATTAATTAGCACCTGGTTCACTTTGGTCAAAAAGGGGCTACAGAGACGTGAACTAGTGCTGGCTAAGTAATGCTAGCACGCTGGTTGCGTACGCAGGTTGAAGTTGTGTTCCCTGGCTAAACATTCGTATTAAATCAGACAGTGTGGGCGGGTCATGAGGGAAAAGAATATATTTAAAGACACAATCTTGAGGATAAAGCGATTAGCATGAACATGAGGACAGTTGTGTTTAATACAGATGGGAAAAATCGATTATGAATCATGATTGAATTCATATTCTTTTAACTATTTTCATTCATTCATTCATTCATTCATTCATTTTCTGTACCGCTTAATCCTGTATTTCGGGTCGCAGGGACCTGGAGCCTATCCCAGGAGACTTAGGGCACGAGGCGGGGTACACCCTGGACAGGGTGCCAATCCATCGCAGTTTTAACTATTTAAACTTTTCTAATAGAGATGAACCGGATGATCAGCCAGTGAGCAGAATCGTCTGGTTTAAACACTGCACTTGGTTTTTAAGTGAGAACATTAATGTTATACGGAACGCACTACATTTAACTTTTTAAAAGGTTTAAAATTGCAACAAGATCGGGCAAAAATTTTAATAACAAATCTGGATCTTAATGAAATCGTTAATTTATAGAATCACAATTCAAATAAAAAATAAAGGTATCACATTAATCACGGCTCTACAGCCAATCAGGGGCGTCTGTGAGCTCACGCAAGCGGAAGGAGCGGATAGCGCTGTCCTCCGAGTGTGTTACGCCGCCCCTAACGGTGTGTGAGCAAGCAGTTCGAAAAAGATGCGGTCGGCTGGCGTCATGCGTGATAGTCTTCGGCCCGGAGTGGTAGTAGTAGCCTTAATGTGGGAGCCCCCTAGTGACAGGGAGGAATTGGCCACGACTAAATTAGGGAGAAAAATCGGGGGGGGAAAATAAATAAATAAAGGTATCGCGATAATATCGTATCGGGAGGCGACTGGTGGTTTCTACAGCTAGAGTTTATAGTTTCAGTGAAAAATAAAAACGCTTGATTAGAACGTACTGTATGTGTCGCGTCGTCCCGTGTCCTCTCTCATGCGAGCTGACCGGACGCTTCCTGAAGCCCAGACGCTCTGTGTCTCGCGCACTGTAGCGTCCAGTAACGTCACCCATGTAACCTGTTTATTCAGACAAAACACACACGTGTTTCCTCCTACTGCCTCCACATCTGTCTCTACTCAGAACAAACACCTTCTCTGGGTTTCTCCTGGTGTGTGTAGTGTGTGTAGTGTGTGTAGTGTGTGTTAAACACTGACACGTGCACAAGAGGCACCTAGCGTTACTGTAAGCGTTTGTGATGTGTGCTGTGGCTAATCGAGGACAGAGATTTCCTCAGAACGTTCACAGGAAATCCAGGGTATAGACACACACACACACACACACACACACACTCAGGGTGTCTGCGTACACTGGGGTAAAGGTGTGGAATGTGGAAATGCCCCAGAGTCAGAGTCTAACTCGTGCGTGTGTGTGTGTGTGTGTGTGTGTGTGTGTGTGTGTGTGTGTGTGTGTGTGCGTGACTCTACCCAATCGAGCTGACAAAGCCGCTTATTTGCATGTTTTGTTTGTGAAATGAGATCACGAAGCAAACAGCAGGCGAGGACTCGAGTGTGTGTAAACACCCACTGATCTGATCTCCGTTATCCAAACACCGGTGTCCCGACACACACAGTACATCATACGTGTGTGCACGTGTGTGTGTGTGTGTGTGTGTGTGGATGTTTGAGTGTGTGTAAGTGTTCGAGTGTGTGTAAACACTGACTCTGGCTTTAATGATCTTAAAGTGAAACGTGTGTGTGAATTTCACACATCTGTCTTCCATTTGATCTTATTATTACACACACACACACACACACACACACACTTCCCTCATTTCTTCAGTGTCCAGAGAAGATGAAGTCTCATGATCTCTTCTCTGATGGAGAGACCATTTAACTCCCTCTCTCTCTCTCTTATGATTATTGTGTGTGTGTGTGTGTGTGTGTGTGTGTGTGTGTCAGAAGTTGGTCTTTAGGTGCAAATGCGTCTTGCTTTTAAAGCTTTTGAAACGCTCTTGTTTAGTCTAGCAGTGAGATTGTGTTGCTTTAACCTCCAGTCTGTTCCAGTAAACTATTCTCTTTCACACACTTCAAATATATATATGTGTGTGTGTGTGTGTTTTAGGTCCCTATAAATGTCATTCAGACTACTCAAACTTTGTGTAATAAGTATTATATTAAGCACGTAGTTTGTGCAGTAAAGCATTAGCGCACTGAGTGTTAGCGAGCTAAATATTAGCAACATAAATGTGGCGGTATTTAAACGCTAAAGAGTGATAAGAGTGGGTCTTTTATTCATGATGGTTTATGTTGTTGATATAAACACACTTGAGTGATCAGTGAGGAATAATAATTAGTTTAAAGCTGCGTTACTGATATGAATATGCATGAGTTAGGGACCGCCCCCAGGAATTTCAGGAATTTACTGTATGACCGTGTGGAATGTCTGTTAGACCTCTGTGTGTGTGTGTGTGTGTGTGTGTCTGTGTGGCCGGAGTGAGCATGTCCGTGTCCTCATACCTTCCACAGAGCTTTAGAAGGCGTGTTAGATTGGAGTGTTAGTGAGCGGATGCAGTGTGTCGCCCCCTGTCTGTGTGGAGCAGATCTGCACTGATGTGTTAGGAAGAAGACCGAACTGCGTCGTGTAATAAACTGTGACTGATTTAGAAAATATTTCATTTACTGTGAATACATTGAATCCCATAGGACTTACAGACTTTATGGTTTGATTTATACACAATTGAATTTCCTCCCTTAGTGCAGATTTATTTTACAAACTATTTCTTTCTATTTCTTTAGAATATCATCCAAAAGAAATAATCAAATTGTTATTTATTGTTTTTGAGATCTTTTATCATTATTCTGTCTGATATATTACACTCGACTCTGTTCCTCTCTCTTTATTTCTTGAATGTTTTGCTGTGATTATGGAAACGGATAAACAGATTAAAACTGTGACGTGTCGTTCATTCTTTAATAAATAAATTATACTCGTTAGTGAGATGCTGAGCAATAAGAGGAATAAAATACTCTACATTTACATCTAATTTTCTTACTAACAGAGTAAGATGGCAGTCTTTAATTGTGTGTGTGTGTGTGTGTGTGTGTGTAGGTACATGTACTGGACAGACTGGGGTGAGGAGCCGAGGATCGAGCGCTCGGGGATGGACGGCAGCAGCAGGAGGGTGATTATAGAGGAGGACATTTACTGGCCCAACGGCCTGACCATCGACCTGGACGAGCAGAAACTGTACTGGGCCGACGCCAAGCTCAGCTTCATCCACAGAGCCAACCTGGACGGCACCGCACGGTCTGCTCCGTACACACACACACACACACACACACACACACGCACTGTTCGTCCCTCACACACATTGTGAAATCGTGTATTTCTTAGCATTTTGGTTGTCCTGGTTACAGAGAACAGCTGCTGAAGAGCACATGTCTCCTGAATCTGCTAGTGGGTCACACACTCTGCCTTCTCCCCTGTGCCTCTCCACTCTTCTCCCATCCACTTTGTTCTTCTCAGTTCTTACTCGTTCTTCTCTATTCCTTGTGTTCTGTCATGTTGTACTCTGTTCGTTTCCTTTTCCTTCCTCTCTCCTCTGCTTTTTCTTTTTTTCTGCTCTGTTCTCTTTCAGTCTTCTCTGATGTTCCTCGCCTTTCTTGTATCTTCTCTTTCCTTTTTTTTTTTTTTTTTTTTTTTGTAATTTTTTTTTAACTTTCCAGATTTTCTCCCTAATTTAGTCGTGTCCAATTCCTCCCCGTCACTAGGGGGCTCCACATTAAGGCTACCACT
>JAQMYK010000002.1:30729270-30741013 GCA_030014345.1 Clarias buthupogon
AAACACGTGATAGTCTTCGGCCCTCCCGACTGAGTGGTAGCAGTAGCCTTAATGTGGAGCCCCCTAGTGACAGGGAGGAATTGGACAGGACTAAATTAGGGGAGAAAATTGGAAAAATCCAAAAAAAACCACAAAAACAGAATTAGTGGCATCCCGCCCTTAGAGTCCTGCCTCGGGGTCTGTGTGCATGGTGTTTGCGTGTTCTCCCTGGGCTTGGTGGGTTTCCTCTGGGTACTCCGGTTTCCTCCAACAGTCCAAAAACCTGCAGATTAGGATAACTGGCGTTATTGCCTGGAGTGTGTGTATGTGTGTGTGTGTGTGCCCTGCAGTGGATTGGCACCCTGCCTTGTGCCCCAAGTCTCCCCGTGACCCTGTACATAGAATAAAGGGGTACAGATGATGAGTGAGTGAACGCTGTGGTATTTCTAGAGCCCGAAACTAAAAGGTATGTTTTGCTTATAAGATAAACACCTCTTTTTAATATTATAATTTTTTTCCTAACATTTTTAAAAACACTGTGACCTAAAGATCTTTATGTACCACCTCTGTTCACGGTGCGCTGCAAAAAATATATTTTCAGTAAGAATAAAAGAATTTATTATTTAATTTTGCATTTTTTAAAGTTACTATTATTATTGTTGTTTTTGTTTATGAATTAAATTTGAGATTTTCCCTATGCAGAATAATAATAATTAGTATGGATAAACTATAATAATAATTAAACAAAAACAACAACAACAATAATTAATAATAATATGTAAGTTTATAATGAGGTTAACCGCTTCTGGCGTCAACTGACCGGGCCCTGACCGCTGATTTGTCAGCTTCTATGTCAGTCTGTGACGTCACGCTGTTGCCAGGGCGTTGCAAAATAAGCAAGAAAAAACATTCCGTGCGAATTCGAAATCGAGCGTCGACACAATCTTCCCCGAGATTACTGCGCCGTGTGCCGCCGCGCCGAGGGACCAGTGCCGTGGATTTACACCGGAACCGCCATGACTCGCGCTCGAGTAAAAATCGGTGAGGTATCCTTCTCTCGTGATGAATGAAAAACCGTAGTTTTAATGCGGTTTAGCTTTTACTCTTCGAAGGCGGGCCGTTGCGCGATGACTAAAAAAAAATTTGTAACAGCCAATCAGAATCGGGATTTCTCTACCAACCGGGAAGCTCATTGGTTTGTAATGATGTGGGCGTATCTATGCTTCTGTTCTGGTTCTGTTTTTTTTCTTTCTTTTTAAACATACGCATAAACATATATTGCGCGTAGTATCCATTATCATGTGGCTTATATATATAATATCACTTGATTATTAATATATTTTACTCGCTTACATGTGTTTTGTTAAAAGTTGTGTTCTGAGGGAAATACGTGTAGACCAATGAGTTTTCAGAACGCGGTTTGATTGACAGGTCGGTGTCCGTGCCGCGGGGGGAAGGGGGTTAGTGACGCCGCCATCTTGAAAAGTCCCGTCTCGGTGCTGAGGCTATCTCTCTCTCTGTGTGTGTGTTTTTTGGCGCCTGTCAGAACCTCTTGTTATCGTCAACAGTTTATTTTTCACTACTAACCGTATGTTTGTACTTTTTTATTTATTTTTTTGGTTACACTTTTATCTTAAGAGTTCCCCCGGAGCTTCATGTCTGGATCTTAATCACCCTTAATCGTTAACGTAACTTGTTTTTCTTTTTTTTTTTCTTGTACAGTTCTCGTTTTTCTGGACACGGGAAAGAGCTTAGCTTAGCCTTGCTAAGCATGCTAACCATTGAGCTAGCTTTGGGAGCTTAGCATTGGTTCTTCCTTAGCAGTCCAGGGTTAAGACTTCAACTAACGTTAGCGTTATCAGTTTAATGCGGTGTCCCAAATCCACAGCACCGTGCTTACGTAGGGTACTCACAATAGCGTTAGATAATGTAGTCTGTAGTGCGCATGTGTAGTGAAAGTGGAGTGATTTAGGATTGGGCACAGTCTGGCTAAGTTTGTCAACGTAGCCGGTCAATTTTATAAATCATATTTAGATTATTTTCCAAAATAGATTTTCAGAAGTTTCGTTATCAATATAGTATTGACAGCAAAACTGAAACTTTGCAGCCTATTTAACTTAAGTATTAAAAATCACATTAGCCAACAGCCGCTAATGCTAACAGGGCCGGTCTGTCAGTAACTTTAACGTAACTACCGTTAGCATTAGCATGAGCAGCTAATGCCGGGGCCTCGGCAATTTACCATTATACAGAACTACTCAGTCTTCATATCATTTAAAATCCGTTAGAATATGAGAGACTCGGTTCATTAAATATATATTTAAAGGGTTTTACGCGCTGTACAGTTCGCTGCAGTTAGCTGTGTGAGCTAGTACAGTTAGCTGGTGTTAGCTTAGCATGCTAGGTGTAGGTCTGAGGAGACTGTGACAGCGGGAGAGAAATTAAATATAATTTATTAATTATAAACTACAGCTGAGTTTTTGTATTATTGTATTCCACTATTATTCAATTGCGCATAGTATTTAAATGTATTTTATGCGTATTGTAATATTTCACAGTAGTGGCAGAAAATCTTGTAGAGAATAATCAAATAACCTGCAGTGTTCCTGTATTATGGTGTGTGTGTATATACACACACACACACACACACACAAGGTTTAAAATGATTATATTATATGTGTAAGTGTGAGTTCCTGTCATCACTTGCGCTATAGCAGCTATAAACGCTCGCTTCCTGAAATAACTATCTTCTTTTCTCCCTTTCAAGTCAATATAACGGGAAAAAATCATTGTTTGTTTGTTGACTGAGAAACCACGTAAACTCCTCAGTCCTGAAGACGCAGATGCGCTGACACTAGAGACTCCTTCCACCGATCTTACCAAAACAGATCTTCCACACAGAACGCTTCACTGCGTCGACTCTTGACCTTTACTCTAACTAATAAAGTAGTTGTTACTATGGAAACCTTTCTGCGTCAGAGTGAACACATTCTTATAAGTGCACATATATACGCTCTGTTACAGAGAATTAATCAACGCTTTCTGACCAATCAATCAGGAGCCAGAACGTACCGTAATGTTGCCCCGTTGTGCTGGGGCAAGGTGCGACATAACCTGTGTGTTTTATTTATGATTAAGAATCGCGTTCCCATTGCGATTCAAGCTGCGATCTGTAATTATTAAATGACACCCCTTAAATTTTTTTATCGAGGCTAACAGCAAATAAAAGCACAAATGATCTCATTAAGAGGATGTGTACCAATATTTATGAGTCATAATTAAACATTTTATATAAAAACTGCGTAAATGCCAGACTCTGTGTCTATTACCTGTAATAAATTGTAGGCTTTTGTGATTAAATAATTGCACCGGTGCGATTTCAATTATGTGATTAATTGTGCTGCACTATTTTTCACCCTGAGACATTCCGTTCCCATAATGCACCGGTGGCAAAAGTGTGTAGACATCGATGAGTGTGTAATGTAATAAAAGCACATCTATAAATGTTTCATACAGTGAGGAGACTTATCAATTTATTAGTAATAAAACTGATAAATGATACAAAATTGGCATTTGGAATGCAGCCAGTTTCTTAGCCGCCTGTCTATCTCTGTTTGTCTGTATTTCTGTTTATCTGTCTGTCAGTCCTCTTCTGTGTATTGATGTTCAGTACCGTGTGTGTATATGCACAGAAGGTGCTCTATATAATAACTCTATTAAGCAAAATATGTAACTCGTATAATAACCGTCACCGCCACTGTCTGATCCTGTAGTTTAGGTTAAACTTGAGTCTCCGTTCAGGGCACGAGTGTGTGTGTGTGTGTTATACTGGAACGCAGGTAAAGCTGCACCGCGTCTCACTTTTCTAACGTTTAACATATTTAACAAATTCCTGAGGTGTAATATGTTTGTGCCCCCGGGGCTGAGCACTGAAACAATTAGAGTTTATTGCAGTAAACATCATTAATGAATAAAATTAATTAGCTGTTTTAATCTTTCTTTTTTTATGATGATGAATATTATTTTATTTATAAGATCTTTTGTAATAATGATTTGTTCTTTTTCTCCTTTTCATCAATTGTTTAGTGTTAGTTATTATATTTGCATATTCCAGATGTTTGTGATTAATTGGTAAACATCAGAAAGCCTGTTTACCTTTTGTTTTACTGACATGCCAGGGATGTTTGAGTGAATATCAAAGTCCTGTATCTGATCACGCTTTTTGTTTGTTGTTTTACAGGTGTGTGTTGAGTGTGTCCGTGGCCGAGGTGTGTCGTTCTTCAGCCTCTCTCTCTCTCTCGTACCTGCAGTGCCTGGAATGGGCCAGAAGTCCCAAAGAGCTTCAGTGTTATTTTCTTTTTAATCAGAATAGTTTTACCCTCTGAGCTCCATCACGCTCAGGTAGGACCACACTGACCTCATCAACAAATCACCATCACACAATATGATCGAAGCGTTTAGTCTGCGGTATTACATAAAATCTAAATGCACAAACTTATTTGCTGTGCTGTATTCTGCTATAAATAATAATGTCTGATTAAATTCTGGTTTTAGAGACACACTGATTAGGTATAACTTTAAAACCACCGTCTGGTAAAAAACAACAACAATTGAAAGGTGTTGATTAACTTGTTGAAACGTGGACAAGTAAACAGTCAGGTGTTGATGGTGCAGAGAAACCGGTGTGAGTGTGTGAGGATCTGAGTGACTTTGACACGCCGGATCATGATGTCTAGATGACTGGGTCAGAACATCTCCAAAACGCTAGGTATTATGGGATGTCCGGGAAAGGGTGGACGCTGGTTCTGATGGACACACGGTGCACGGCAGGTTGTTGCGTGTGGAGCTGCGTCACTGCAGAGTGGTCGGGGTGCGCATGTTGATGGGGGAAGGAGGTGGATTTTTAAATTTTTTTTTACACTATGTGGATGACGAGATGGCGCCAGGGTGCACTATGGGAAGAAGGCAAGTGGGTGGAGTCAGTGCGACGCTCGGCACCATTTATGCCAGACAAAGATGTATAATTGTATAAGGTTCATGGCATTTAGCAGGTTTTCAGGTCAGACCCTGAGCGGATGGAGGGCGAGGGCTGGTCACAGCCCTGAGAGCTCTGTGGTGCTGGGGTTTAAACTCATGACCTTGGGATCAGTAGTTCAGCATCTTAAGCACTGAGATACTTATTTAAAGTATTTCTTTAAAATAATAATAAATATGTTTAGTTAATGTAGCACGTTTAATTCTTATGTGAATAATCAAAGTTCAAATAATTTAAGTCTTGTGTGTGTGTGTGTGTGTGTGGTCCACAGACGCGCCATGTTTTGGAAGTTTGACCTGCACACCACCTCTCACATCGACACGCTCCTGGACAAAGAGGACGTGACCCTGAGGGAGGTGATGGACGAGGAGGACGTTCTGCAGGAGTGTAAAGCGCAGAACCACAAGCTGGTGGACTTCCTGATCCGGCCGCAGTGCATGGAGGACCTGGTGGTCTTCATCACGCAGGAGCCGAACGACGACGTGGAGGAGAAAATTAAATACAAGTGAGATCTTCACACCTCTGTACTTCTGCTCGTTCTCCACCTCTACAGCAGCGTCTCTGTTCACATGGACCTTTAACCCACAGCAGTGCTCAAACCTCAGACACACAGGAAGCAGGACCATCTGTAGTCACATCACATTATATATATTTCTCAAGTCAAGTGCTGATGAAATCTGTATGCAGCAGGTCATTCTTTAACATTTAAAACCAGAGGTGTGTGTGTGTGTGTGCTGAGAGAAGCCAGTGTCCCGTGCCTCTCTTCAAACCCTCAGTGCTCTCCCACACAGGAAGTGACTTATTAATATGGTGTTTGAGGTTTTACAGATGCTAATCTGATGTCCTCGGTTCGCGTTTGTGTTTCGCTCTTACTGTAGTGTCAGTACATGCTCCGCCCCCAAACCAAGCTGGATTATTGTGGCGTCCATCAAGTACGTAAGAGGAGTAGAGTTAAAAGGAAGTGTACATTAATGTCTAAAGTAAAGACCAGCTGGTGGATTTTAGTAACAGAACAAACCTGAAGTAGAAATTGTTGATGTTGCTGATTGTTTGAAGTGTTTCAGTCTCTGTCTGTTGTGTTCTCTCTGCGTTGTATTGAAAGAAGTTTAAATTGTATTCTGCAGGTACCCGAACATATCCTGCGAGCTCTTGACATCAGACGTGGGTCAGATCAACGACCGGTTGGGCGAGGACGAGAGTTTACTCATGAAATTGTACGGGTTCCTGCAGAACGAGCCGCCGCTCAACCCTCTGCTGGCGAGCTTCTTCAGCAAAGTGCTGAGCATCCTCATCGGGAGGAAGCCGGAGCAGGTGAGAGCGGCGTCTCTCCGGTTTATAAATCAGACAGATACAGTGTGACAGAGTATGCTCCAGAGTTAAAGCCCATGTGTGTCATAACCAGCCTGTTTAAAATCCTCATCTCTAACCCCGTAACTGTTTTAGTGAAATGTCTAGTGTACTTTTGTCGTCGCCTGGTGTACTACCTAGCGATCACTGGGATCGTAAACATAAAGGTTTAAAACAAGGGTTTAAACTTCCCTAAAATGAGCGAATTCACAGCAACTGATTGGTCAGGAAGTGACGATTTACTTTCTAATGTACTCTGTCAAGTACGTTATTGTTTCTTTGGTATCAGCTTACTTAATTTGTTTTTTTGGTAAAGTGATTCTTGTGTAACAATACAATCTATGAAGGGAGACATTTTTTTTTTTTCACTTCCTGTCATAAGTCTGTCGTACAACGACCTGAACTTATTGACCTTTATCGTTTTAAGTTTTCCTGCCCTGCACATCGACCGTGACGTTTCTCACTGAGTGTGAGTACAGTGTATGTTAACGGGGGCAAATTCCACAACCCTCATTCTGTGCAGAAAGGCGTCCCAAAGTTCAGCTGAGACTCAAATGAAGCCTCTCCAGTCCAGTCCAGCTGCTGCTAGATTTTTAGTTACACTGTATTTAGTACAGATTAAACTCTTTCTCTTTTCCCGTGGAAAAACCTCATGGCTCAGTGAGACTGCAGGATCTTCATTGATGTCAAATTTTCTGACATCTTCAGGACAGAGAAATTCATACTGCTATTGTGGTTTCTCGGTTACGTTGTTAAGCTATAATTTTGTTTAAATACTTTCTTAAATAGATAGATAGATGGATAGATGTAATAAGTTAATGGCCAGTGAGAGAACATGTGGTTATAGTTGCTATAACCTCAGTAACAACATGAAGAATTCAGATTAACTATAACTATAAACAGTGTGACGTCTCCCGTTCTGTGAAAAAAAATATAGCATTAACTGTGATTATAAAAACATATTTCAATTAAATTGTGTGTGTGTGTAGATTGTGGAGTTCCTGAGAAAGAGAGAAGACTTTGTGGATCTGATGATTAAACACATAGGAACGTCAGCCATCATGGACCTGCTGCTCAGGATGCTCACCTGCATCGAACCTCAGCAGCTCAGACAAGATGTTTTAAACGTGAGGAGGCACTTCAGCACCACCCCCACTGACACCACTGTCCAATCACCACTGTCCAACATTTACCCATCTGTCCACTCGTCCCCCCCCCCCCCACCTACCCCTCTGTACCCCCTCGTACACCCCACCACTTTCTCCTCCATCAGCTTGTACACGTCCAAACTGTAGATTGTGTATACACACACACACACACACACACTTATTCCTCTGTCCACCCACACCCACACCCACTTTCCCCTCTGTCCACTCACACACACCCACTTTAAAACCCCCCCCCCCCCCCACCCCCCCATTTTTCCCCTCTGTCCACTTGTTCACTTATTTTTTCTTTTCTTTTTTTTCCTGGTACTGTAATATATAATATATATATGTATATATACACATATTTATGTGTGTGTGTGTGTGTGTGTGTGTGTGTGTGTGTGTTACCTTAGTGGTTGAACGAGGAGAAGGTGATCCAGCGGCTGGTCGACATGGTCCAGCCCTCTCAGGACGAGGACGTGAGTCAGTTTTTATTTCCTGTAGAGGTGATAAAAGTACCGTGTCACATGATACCTGTGTATTGTGTCACAGTCTTCAGGTTTACGAACACATCTATGGATGAGTTTAAGCATAAAATACATTTAACGTCTTAAAAAAAAGAAACAAACCCTAAAATCAGATTGTATTAGTTTTATTCAGTCTTGTAAAAGTTATTGTAATGTACAGCGACACTCACAGCTTCTCAGAGGAACAGTTTATGATGATATTGATATTACTGTTTATTAAGCATGTGGAAAAGAAATGTAAATTATTATTATTTTTTGATTGTTGTTGAACAAGAAAACTTTACAGATCTGTGTATTTCTTTCCTTTCGTGTTATTTGTTTATTGATTTTATTATTATTTTCCTCACAGAGGCACTCGAATGCGTCTCAGTCTCTGTGTGAGATCATTCGTCTGAGCAGGGATCAGATGTTCCAGGTGCAGGGTTCCTCAGAGCCTGATCCTCTGCTTGCCACACTGGAGAAGTACGTCTTTCTCTCTCTCACACACACACAGACACACACAGAATAAGTGTAGTGATGTGTGGACGGTAACCCCGGTGCTGTTTCTCCCCCAGACAAGAGACTGTAGAGCAGCTGCTGTCCAATATCTTTGACAGAGAGAAGAATGACTCTGCTATAGTCAGTGTGATCCAGATCCTCCTCACACTCTTCGAGACACGGAGACCAGCGTAAGTGACCTGCAGCGTGTCAGTAGTGTCACTTTGTCCTTCGCATTAGAGACCGTGGGGGTGCTGCGTTTATCCTCTCAGACTTATATCACTTAAAGATGATTTGTGAGCACGTCTGATGTCTGTGCAGGTTCGAGGGCCACTTGGATCTCTGTCCTCCCGGAATGAACCACCCGTCTTTTTCCGTTAATCAGAGCATCCTCGATGCGGTCAGACCCAGACTGAAAGATTTCCATCAGCTGCTCCTGGAACCTCCCAAGGTCTGGGTTCGTTCACCACAAAAACAAAATCAGAAAATTAAAGCCGTAGTTTTCACATGGTTAAGTTATTAGATTGTAGTACGTTAGTGTGAAGGCGGTGGGTGTTGGGGGGGTTAAACCTGATCAGAGAAAGCCTGGAAATGTAAACAATGCACGTTAGCTAACTGGCTTGTTTAAATTCCTTTTTGTGATCTCAGAAAACAGTGTTGAAGACGACGTGGGGCGTTTTGGACCCGCCGGTGGGAAACACACGCCTCAACGTGGTGAGACTGGTGGCCAGCCTTCTGCAGACCAACACACACATCATCAACCAGGAACTCATTAACCTCAACATGCTGGGAATCATCCTCGTGAGTCTCACACACACACACACACACACACACGCACACATGGAAACGGAGGATCAAGGTTTTACACCAGAAAGACAACTGGACATTATTTTACATTTTTAACAAGCTATAAGGTAATAAATAGAAGGTTGTTCTTGAGGAAGCTTCTGTGGTGTAAAAGGAATAAACCCAGTTGGTGTGTGTGTGTGTGTTTCCAGGATATGTATTTTAAATACATTTGGAATAACTTCCTGCACATACAAGTGGAGATCTGTATAGCGATGATCTTAGCCATGCCTCCGACCCAGAGTGACGCCGAGATTAACCGGGAGGAAGATCAGGAGCCGGTCCGAGAAAACATCCTCATCACACACGTGAGTTCTGTTTTATTTGCTTTTAACAAGTCATTGTCGCAAAGCAGCTTCACAGAATCAAAAAAAAACATGTATGGATGTGTGTGAGAGAACGAGTACGAGTCAGAATGATCAGATCAGATCAGAACCTGATGAGTGAGTCGAGTGTGACGGTGCTGAGGGAAAAACTTCCTGAGATGGCAATGGGAAGAAACCCTGAGAGGAACCAGACTCAACAGGGAACCCATCCTCATCTGGGGGATAACGTATAGCAGGGATTGATCTGCACTCATACTGTGTGTTAGGAGGCTGGAAGTTCAGTATAACAGATGTGGAGAAGTTCATATGGAGTCCAGTTCGTTATTGGAGGAACTTCAAAATCGAGACACATGTACCAGGTGATGGACGTGCTGTATTGTGTGTGTGTGTGTGTGTGTGTGTGTGTGTGTGTCCACAGATGTTTCAGAAGTGTCGGCTGGTGCAGAGAATCCTGGAGGCCTGGAGCTCCAACGAAAAGGAGCAGTGAGTCACTGTTTATATCACTCCGCACGCACACACGCACACACACACACACACACCAACACACAATTATACCGTATATATGATCATGTTCTCTCTCTCTCCTCATTTGTCTTTCCCTTTTCCACTCACTTTTTCTTCTAACTCTGTTTTTCTCCTTTGTTTCATGCTCTCTTTTTGATTCTCTTTTCTTGCCTGAATCTATACGTCTCTCTCTCTCGCTCTCTCTCGCTCTCTCTTTTCCTTCTTTATTGTGCACACTTCACCCACTCTGTCTGTCTGCGTCCTTCTCTCTCTTCTTGTACATCCTTCACTTTCTCCATTGTGTCTCTAATTGCATCTCCCTTCTTTGTCTCTGTCTGTCTGTCTGTCTGTCTGTCTCTCAGGGCTGAAGGAGGCCGTCGGAGAGGTTATATGGGACATCTCACCAGAATCGCTAACTCAGTAGTACACAACAGCGATAAAGGTCCGAACGGCACTCAGATCCAGCAGCTGATCTCAGGTATTCACGCGTCTCACGTCCTGTGTCTGTCTGACCCGCAGTAACCCTCGTTAGAGCCGAACCGTTCGTCAGTATCCTGTATCTGTATCCTGGGGGTTACGTCACAGCTCACTTTTCGAGCCTCCCCCCTTCCCCCCCCCCCAACATCTACATCCCCCACCGTATGAATACCTGCTCTGTAACCATGGCAACGGTTCAGCCGAAGCCCGTGTTTACACTTCCCCCATCGCACCATCAGCGGCGTGGGTTTGTGCTGAGACATTTTTTTTAAGGGCCGCGGCGTGGAAATGTTTTTAATTAAAAGCGACAGGGCGAGATAACCCGTTTCCCCCCCTGTAACCATGGCAACAATCCTATAGAGAAGTGGACGTGGTTCGAGGCTGGAAGAGATTACTTTTAATAAAGTAAAAGCGGACTGCTTGGTAAACATCGCTGTGCAATAAGGAGAAGTGTGAGCGCGGCGCAGAGACCGCATCGGGTTAGACGAGCGTCTCATGGCACTTCTAAATGTCTAGAACATGTGTTTATATGATTAATGAAGTGTGTGTGTGTGTGTGTGTGTGTGTTACAGAACTCCAGGAGGACGAGAGGGAGAGATGGGAGGCGTTTACCTCGGGGCAGTTGGCGGACACGAACAAGAAAAACACTGTAGATTTAGTAAGTGCTGTGTGCATGTGTGTTAAAAGGATAAAAGAATGTTTGTATGGGTAACATGATATCATTAATAATTAACAGTAATGTGAATTTCTTAGTGTTTATTTGTAATTCTCTTACAGCAAATCAATTATTTTTTCAGTATTTTGTAAATTTTATCAATACCAACTTTTTACTTTGAGGTGATTTTATTTCTCATTTGGGTCCAAGCACTATGACATCATGGTGTGTGAAGCGCTCTCTTGTTCTTCTAAGGATAATTGTTTTTCTCTCACTGTCTTCGCCCTTTCGGGGTCTTAAGCCCTATTCGGATGGGACTAGTTTTCCAAACAACGTTTGAGTTTTAATTTTTTTCAGACGACGTCTGTCATTTCATGTATGCATTCGGACGGGACTAACATCTCCGTGTTTATTACGGAGGT
>JAQMYK010000002.1:30741113-30752435 GCA_030014345.1 Clarias buthupogon
ATCACAAAGTACGTCTGTGAAACAGAAATTTCTCTAACGACCCCCTGTAAAACTAGTCCCGTCCGAATCGGGCTTTAAAATGCTCAAAAACTCAGCAAAAATCAGCACACACACACACACACACACACACACAGGGATTTTGCTGCATAGCTCTCACACACTTGCACGTATACATACAGAACCCGGTACACATTTAGATCGCAATGAGGTGAACAACTTTCGCTGTGCATGTCATCAGCTCTAGTCAACAGGAAGTCGGTTATTTTGGGACGGTTACAAAATGCACCCAATGGATGTTGATGTACTCCACCTCCTGGAGGATTTATACGATCGCCAACAATCTGGGCCTCTGTGATGATGATGATGATGATGCCTTAAACTTATGTGGCTAATAACGTCCTGTAGTGACGTCACATTGAGTGACATCATTGTGTAGATTGAAGATTGGAAAATTGCTTTATTGGTATGAGTAAAAAAAAATTTTAAAAATGGTGCAAGGTGTTTCTTTTTTTAATAATTACAGTTAGACGGGAGCGATTGGGCATTGTTTGTGTTTTGATCCAGACGAATTGTAAGCGCTTGATGGAACCGATCCAGACTCGATACGGTTTGGTTTCTGATCCCGTATGCAGAAATAGATAGTGATTATTATTTTTATTACACACTCCTGATTGGTTTGTTTTCTAAGTCAGACTGTTGTGGCTCTGTTTTTACCCTGCGTGATGTGTGTTGCTCAGGGTTGCTGTTGCAAAACCACTGGTGCTGTATTTATTCTTGTGTGTGTGTGTTGTTCTGCAGGTAAACACACATCACATTCACTCCTCGAGTGATGACGAGGGTGACTTTAAAGACAGCGGCTTTCACCACGACTCGTCCCTGCAGCAGGTAACACCGTGAGCTTCAGCTCCGTCACAACACTCTTGTACAAACGTTAAGTTGTTATTAAAGTTTAGCGATGATGCACCAATAATCACCGACATGATCGTTATTATTATATTATATTCAAATTCACTTTGAGGTGATGTTCTGTTATTCAGTTTTTTCCAGCTTTAAAAGATTTGGCATTATTTAAAAAAACTTATTTTTAGAAGGCCAAGAACCCTTAAAGAACCCTTAACTGATTTCAGTTCAGATCTTTGCAATACTGCATGTAATATGGGAGCGTCCACTAGGGGTCAGTGCTAGGTGAGTGGTAAAAAGCCACACACACCACCATCCCATAATGTGGGTAAATTAGTTCTGTGTACTGTGAGTGTGTGTGTGTGTGTGTGTGTGTGTGTGTGTGTGTGTGTGTGTGTGTCTAGGGAAAACCCCAGATCTGATAACTCGTGCTACTTATTTATACTTTTATTACAGAGAAGAGATTTTATTACACAGCATGACTCGGACGGAAACAGCTAAACCATGTGCTGTCTTGGAGCCCCTCAAGAGTTCCTCGGGGGTTCCTCGGGGGTTCCTCAAGGGTTCTTGGCTTCCAAAGGGAATGTTTTACAGGAAAACAAAAATCCGTTTTAGCGTTCTGTCTAGACTCTCAGAGGGTTCCTCCGCAGACGGAGAACTGAAGAACCTTTAAGACGTCTCAGTGACGCCCAAACCGCTAACGTTTCTGCTGTTACTTAAAAGGAGACTGATTATTTATTTATTTATTTATTTATTTATTTATTAATAAGTAATAATAATTAAGTTTGTTTGGGGAAAAGTGTGTGTGTTTAAATGTGTTCTATAATACAACACTAATATTGTAAAGTTGTGTTAGAGTGTAAAACACTAAAGTGTGATGTTTTTCCACTAAACTGGTGTCGGATTAAGGCTAACCTCTGCATGAGTGTGTGAGTGTGTGTGTGTGTGAGTGTGTGTGGTGAAATGAAGCTTTTAAAGTTGTCTTTCCCTCGAGACTATATCATTATCGCTGGTCCTGGGCTTTGCCAGGCCTTCTCTGATTATCAGATGCAACAAATGACGTCCAATTTTATTGAGCAGTTCGGCTTCAATGACGAAGAGTTTGCGGATCAGGACGATGTGGTGGAGTGAGTACTCATCCTGCATGATCCTTACCTCTCTCACACGGGGTTTTGGGGGCGGGGTGGGATTTGGGTGGAGGGTTTATGGTGCTGCTGGGGCTGCCTGGGATGATCAGGGGTCACGACCCGAAACACATTCTGATTCAATGGGGAGCTTAACCGAAAATGAAGTGTAGAGGGCACTAAACCCGTGGTCAGACGTGCAGTCAGGACGAGACAAGACGAGACGCGCCTGGAGCTAATCTAGAGTTAACGCTCATGAATACAGCCTCGAGCTTAACACGGTCACGTCACGCACGGATTACAAAACACATCACCTGATACAAAGGTTGTTTTATCAGTAATAACCAATAAAAAGACAGAATAATAAATAATCAACATGAATATTAATTAAATTCAAATGATAGGAATTTACACACAATTAAAACAATATATATAAAACATATCTGGTCTCAGTGTGTTTGTAGAGAAACAGACCGAATTGACCTCACAGATGATCGTCAGTGGAATAGACCAGTGTCTGTACCGCTCCTGTCATAACTCCGCCTTAAATTATTAGGCCACGCCCCTTCTCCATGTGCGCCCCTGCTCATGACTCAGAGCTGCGGCTGGTTTTATATCCGTTATTTGGTGCGTGCGTGTGTGTAGAAACTAGCATATCGTACAGAGTCTGACCACCTGAGTGTGAAGAGTTAATCTGGAGGCTGTACACTCACTTCCTTTACTTGTTAGCGACGTTAGCGTCGCGGCTCCAGCGCACGGACTCGGCTGATCAGTCGCGTCTGACGTAAAGAGGGTTACGGTTCTACATTTCATTTTCGGCTGAAGCGCTGCTTTCTGCGTAGGAAACCTCAATCCACTAACCGACACCTGGGTTTATTCATCGGTCATTCAAACCAGATTTGCATTTTTTTTTTTATTTTTTTTTTTTTTTATTAATATATATATATATATATATTTTTTACACTTTTTAAAGTCATGCATCATCTGTGACACTGCAAAGCCCCTCTGTCCTAAAGGTCACAGTCACAGCTACACCCCTGACGCTCACACTGGACACTCCTTACATTCATGTGTGTCAGACACACATCATTAAAAAAAATAATAAAAAAAATAATTATATATATATTCCCTTTGATAGAATATATATATAAATTCCCTTTGATAGAATAAAACGTGAGCAATTATTCTTTAATCTGTTTATTATTTGTGGAGCGTGTGATATACACCTTCCTGTTACTGAGCCGTTACCATGGAAACCATAGCCTTTGAGAGTAAGAGCATTAATATAACAGAGCTGCTGTTAGGGAGAATTAATTAACAACATCCGACCAATCAGATCTGTTCCCTGCGTTCCTGTAGCAATCGCTGCCTAAGTCATATATCTGATTCGTAATACGTTTTAAAACATATATATTATGCGTGTGTGTTTGGTGACTGATGCAATAAGAGCGACTCATTTTAGACGTCTATCAGAAACACGACTCCAGACGATAGACTCCGACATGTTCCGGCTCGCACCAGACGACTTCAGTGACCGTGTCTGCAGCTTTAAGATTAGGCAGAGTTTTTTATTTTTATTTATTTATTTATATTTAGGTCTATTTACTGTCTTGATCATGTTTACAGCAAATGAATACAACTAAATGACTAACCATCTATCAATTGATGTTAAAACATAAACTGTTTAAAAGTTAATTAACTGTTAATGAATGTTCTGCAGATTGTTTCTGTTCCACAGATCTATTAACTTATTAACTTGTACACCACAAGAGGGCGCACTTGCAGTTCAGACAATGAACCATAGCATATTATACACACACACACACACACACACACACACACACACACACTCTCCCTCCCTCCCTTACACACACACCAGGGAAACTAATCCTGTGTTAATATTCTTAAAATAATTATTTCCAAGAAGTCTGTGACTGTTTCAGGATCTAATCTGGAAATCTGTGGAATGTTTAATGAGCCGTCTTACTAAAGTGCTTTTCTTTAATCAGGAGGAATAATGGAATTGTGTGTGTGTGTGTGTGTGTCTGTCTCTGTATGTGTGTGTGTGTGTGTGTGTGTGAGAGTGACTGGTTTAACTGAACTAAACTCTGTTCTCTTTAACCCCACAGTATTCCCTTTGATAGAATATCAGACATCAATTTTTCCTTGAATACAAATGAAAGTGTAAGTATGTGACGTGTTTTATTTCAGCACCGCAACCTCACACACACACTATGCATGTGGTTTCATGTCTGTCTCACTAATGGAGTGTAATATTCACCCACTGCTTTGTTTTCTGCTAATGTTTATGTTCAACTGATTGTATGTGTGTGTTGATTTACCACTAAAGTTAAACACACACACAATGCTCTTCCACGTAGATGGATTTTGGATGTAACACAGTGATTGTTTGGATTATTGGCACACACTTCAGATAGAAATAAATTCATAAAAATGAATAAATAATACTTGTATTAAATAAAATTCTGTAGTTAAATTGTTCTTTAAAAAAAATTTTTTTCAACTTTATCTTCTATCTGTTAATTTTTTTCATGAGTTTGTTCTGTTTGTTTTTTTTACTCCTCATGTTGTCTGCTTTTTAAAAAAAAAAATTTTGTGCTTTATTTTCTATCCATTTCCTTTTTTAAATTTCTTTTTTATTTGAGCTCCAGACCTTCATAAACATTATTATTTTTTAAATAAATTTTTTATGTAATGTATTTTTTGCCTACGTATAGGTTTTTGTTTTTATCCGTCTGTTCCTTTGGAACTGAAATGCACACAGTAAACCATATATATATATATATGTGTGTGTGTGTGTGTGTGTGTGTGTGTGTGTGTGTGTGTGTGTGTGTGTGTGTGATGTCCAGGCCAACATGGCTCTGTTTGAGGCGTGCTGTAAGGAGAAGATCCAGCAGTTTGAGGACACGGGTTCGGACGAGGAGGACATTTGGGACGAGAAGGACGTGACGTTCGCTCCCGAGGCTCAGAGACGTTCCAGGTGAGGCTCAGCATTATGGGTAATTTACAGATGCAGTATATTGTGGAGACCATGCGCTTCCTCTGTCTTTCTCTCTCTCTCTCTCTCTCTCTCTCTCTCTCTCTCTCTCTCTCTCTCTCTCTCTCTCTGCTGTCTTACTTCCATCCCACTTGTCAATTGTTTTACAATCACTTCTCATACCTGTCTGTCTCTCTCTGTTTCCCTTGTCCCCCCCCCCACCTGTCTGTCTCTCAGGAGCTCAGGCAGTACAGACAGTGAGGAGAGTACAGACTCCGAGGAGGAGGACGTGAAGAGGGACCAGTTTGAGTCCTCGAACGCGGCGGCTGATGACCGTATGGAGGTGGACAGTGGAGAAGGTGACAGGAAGTGACATCACAGCCTCTCTCACCTGCTGATTGAGTTCACTTAAAAATGTATTTAATTAATTTTTTTAAATCATCGTTGTGTTTCATCACGTGTCGTTTCAGGCCCCACCTGGACGGCCAACTTCGACGACGTCCCCATGGAAACGGGAGGCTCGTCGGCCCCGCCCACTTCCTCGCCCTCCTCATGGAGCACGCCCACCAACACCGTCGCCACGGAAACGGGCTGGGCCAACTTCTCGAGCTTCACACCGGTCAGGTGAGCAAGCGCCGCAGTCGCACTAACGCACGTCTAGACGAACACGTGGCGGTTTTTTTATTTATTATTTATTTATTTTTATTTTTTATCGTCGCCGCCGTCACATGATGTCATGACACGTCTGATCTCTGCAGCCCCAAGGACCCCCTGAGGAGCAACTCCCCTGTCGCCATGGAGACGAGCGCGGAGCCAGCAGATCCTCTAGGGGTTAACACACCCACAGGTGAGCACACACACACACACACACACACACACGGCTTTATGGGGACAGAACGAAAGTGCACGTGTGGGAGTGTGTTTTTACTCTCTCCTTGTCCTCTCAGGAGCGTCTCAGTGGGACACGCCTCCAGCTGTTCATTCCAGAGGTTGTGACGTGGACGAGGAGGCGGCGGCCGACCGCGTCACTGAGACGGTCACTAACGGCTCCATGAAGGAAACGCTCAGCCTTACTGTAGACGCCAAAACCGAAACTGCTGTGTTCAAGAGGTGTGTACACGCACACACGCGCACACACACACACACACACACACACACACACACACACACACACGTGCGCGCTCTACACAACATGCACATCCTTTTTTTTAATTTATCTATTTATTTGCTCACTGTGTGCATCAGTTTCTCTTTCTACATGTGTCTGTCTATCTTTCTGCACATCTGTCTGCCTCACTGCACATCTGCTTCGCATCTTTTCATCTCTCTCTCTCTCTCTCTCTCTCTTCTGTCTTTCTCTCATCTCATGTTTGTGTCTCTTTGTCTCTCTCATGTCATGTCTCTCTCTCTCTCTGTCGTTAATGTGACTACAGAGATTATTATTATTATTATTATTGTGTGTGAGATAAAGGCAGGTGTGTGTGTGTGTGTGAGGAGTGTGTAGTAGAGTGTTGACCATGCGCTTCCTCTCTCTCTCTGCGTGCATGGGGGATCAGAGTGTTGAAATCCTATCGGTATGTACAGGAGGAGCAGTGTCTGTGTTTAAATGTTCGCTGTACAGTCCACACACACACACTCACACACACACACTCATGCTCACCTGTGTTTCTCCATCTGCATGTGTCTCATCAGGTCACGGGATACAATAACACCGCCGCGTAACCCGCAGCCAGCGACGTTCACCTCGAAACCCTAAATTCTGTTACGACCCGAATATCACGAATATCAACAACCGGCCGCGCTGTAATACTGTTTACATTCAATATAGGCTTAAGTCTTTATAACGAGGGTGTGTCTCCTCTTCATACAACATCAGAGTTTAACATCAGCGCACACACACACACACACACACACACACACACACACACGCTAAAGTAATGTGTAACCACAAAACGTTAAAAAAAAAAAAAAAAAAATTTATCCGCGTTAACCAGTCTGTCTCCAATCACTTTGAGTTAATTGATTTAATTATAAACTGAATAATTATTGTATTTAGGAACTGCACATTTCCCATGATGCTCCACGATCACCCCCCACCCCCCCACTTGTGAAGATGTTCCCTGCTCTTTAGTCAACACGCATTTTTTTTCCCCCAAATAAAAACGAGCGCTTAATCCTCTTTGCATAACGAGCCACGCCCTGATCTCCTGCAGTCAGTCACGCTTCCTTTAGTAACTGAAATGTTTTAAAATTTTTATTAGATATTTGTTTATTTTAATGCCTGGTTAATTATAGAGAGCTTAACGTGATGCTCAGGTTCATCACCACCGCAGACTTCCCGTCACTCTCACACATCAGAAGGAGGCGGTGCTAATGAGGAACCTCCTACTGCTCTTATGGTGAAGCTGCTTTAATAATCATGAGGCGCTGTTGAGGAGGCGGAGCTACAGCTGGGTTTTATAGGGTCACAGTCATAACAGTTGATTCGTCATGTAATTACTAGGCATGTGCTTATCATCGGGTATAATCGTGATCTTTAGAAAACACACACACACACACACACACACACAGCAGACCTGCTGACCACTTTGAGTTGAAATCGTGTAGCTGTTTTTTTTTTTTTTTTTTATAATAATGGTTTTGAGCCTCGGGTTTGACTGGAAGCCCCGCCCACTTCCCCTCCATCTCCTGTAATCTCTCTCAACTTCCTGCTTAAAGTCCTCACATCCTGCCGCATTGACTGAGAACAGTGGGGTGTGGCTAAATGAACGGGGTGTGGCCTGAAGGGGGTAGGGTGGGGATAGTAGCAGAATGTGGTGGGGTGTGGCCTGAAACTGGGCATAGGGTGTGGCTGAAAAGGGGGATGGGGTTAGGGGCTTTAGGCGTCACTAGGCGTATTCCGGTCCTCTATAGAACGTTAAAACGTTCCTATTTCAAAATGAAGCCTAAACGTGCTGCAACGTCACAATCAAATGTATCGTACAAACGTCTTCGCGCCTCCTCCTCCTCCTCTCTGCGGTTGGCAGGTCTGACTCGGTAACCATGGATACGGCTTCCACGTCACTCACGTGACCCGACATTGAGACAGACTGAAGATGAGCACATGCCCGTGTCCATCCACACCGCTCCCGATCAGTGACATCACACACATCCATCATCTCATCCCCGACTCCGCCTCCGCGCCTCCCCATCGTCTGGTTCCAGCCCCTCCCCCTCCCCCTCACACGCTTCTGTTCACTCCGCTGTTTTTGAATGTGCTCCACACCCGCTGTGCATGGGTGCGTGCGTGTGTGTGTGTGTGTTTGAGCGAGGAGACGAGCCGGTGATTTTAAATGCTGTACTGTGTGTGTGTTTGTTTCAGTGAGGAGGAGAACACGTCTACCTCTGAAGACACGTCTGCCAAGTACGCGGTGAGCGACAGCGAGGGCGAGAGGAGCGAGACAGCTAATAACTGCCCCAAACCTGGGTAAGGGTCGTCACACGGGACTGTCACTCAGGGTTAAGGGGGCGGGGTCATGTTGGTCATGTGAGTCATTACTTTAAGAAGAGGGCTGAACCCCGGGTTAAAGGGTCGTTACTGGATTTAACTGGGATTGATTTTTGTTGTTACTCGGTGCATGTGTACGTGTGTGACACGATCAGTGTTTAACACAGTGCATTAGTGAGTTTTTGACTCGAAATTAAATCATCTCACTCACACACACACTCTCTCGTGTCTCACAGTGCAAAGCATGTGGAAGAGAAAACGAAAGCTACCTGTGAGGTTCTCAACGGTCCTCTAGAGAACACAGCTGCCATGGAGGAGGCCAAGTGAGTACAGCACATGTGTGTTACATCACCTCTAACACATCATCGTTAGTAGAGTCTCCTTTATACCAGGGGTCGGCGACACGCGGCTCCGGAGATTCGTGTGTCTCTTTCATCGCTCTGCTGCGGCTCCGGAAATTAAATAATTTGTTAGTTGTTTTTTTTTTCTTCTAAATTCTAAAGATTTTGGTGACCTCGTAGCATAAAAGTAAAAGGTGTTTAATTTTTTGTCGCTCAGAATATGCGTCACGACCGCTGATGCGCGGTTTGATTCAGATTGACAGCTGACTACATGCTTCAGTACACGTGATAAAGGAAGGACAACACACGAGCAGACACCTTTTTTTGGCTTTTTATTTCATAAATACAAGGAGTATTTATTTATTTATTTTTAAAGTAACCCTCAACTCATTTTTTTTTCTTTTTTTTTTTTCTGAGTTTGCAGAATGTGGCGGTCAGAAATAAAATGTTTTTCTCTGTAGATGTTCATTGATTTCATAAATGCAACACATATACATAATACATAGCATGAAGGTAAATAAAAATAATAATAATTTGCATATATATATATATATATATATATATATATATATATATATATGCAGTGTTATTTTTATTATAGATGTCAAAAGTGTTTTGTGGCTCCCGGAGTTATTTATTTATTCATTTATTTATTTCTTCTGTGGGAAACCGGTCCGAATGGCCCTTTAAGTGTTTAAGGTTGCCGACCCCTGCCTTAGGGTACCAATACTATTTACTATTGTAGTCTTTTACAAAGCCACGCCCCACCTCCACTCACACACACACACACATTCACTCATAAGCGTATGGGTTTATGGGCACCGAGCCATTTCAGCACTCTGCTCAGGAAACGCGGTGCTCCATTGCGCCCCCTACTGCACCACTTCTCCAGACAAATCTAGTTGTTTGTTTCCTTTAAAGTAAAACAGAGTGAATGTGTCTCGTGATATTTTGTTGTGGCTTTAAAAAAAAAAGTGTAGTTTAAAACAAACACACAATAATTGCAATAAACTTGATCACAAAGTTGTGTGTGTGTTTCAGGACGGAGCAGTGTGAGTCTGAGGCGGCGGCGGCGGCGGCGAATGGGCCGGTGTGATCGGGCGTGGCAGATCACATGACTAGGACCAGCAATATTGATGTTAAGCGGAACCTGTACAGAACCTCGGGCTGTGTGAAGAGGAGATTAAACACCACGATGAATTTTTTTTGTTTTGTTTTTTTTTTTAAGTTTTTTTTTTTTTCCCTTTCGCATTCGTTTCTACACTTCTTGTTCTTCTCTGAGGTGATCTGTCCGATATGTCACCACTCGAACGTTAACAGTACTGTTGCTATAGTTACAAAGGATTGTATGAATAAAATATTTTATAAAAGAGAAACGTTATTAGAGAAGCGATAAACTAATTGGAATGTGTAGTGTGACCAAAAAACAAACACCATAAGCTGATGATGATGATGATGATGATGATGATTTTCTCTTTTTTTATTATAAAGATTTTTTTTTTCCCTCTGGTATTTAATTTCCAAGTAAAAAAAAAAAAAAATAGCGACAGCGATAACGCAAACATGTAAATGTCGTTTTATTCACGATGAGGATTTCGGGGAGCATTTTAAATATGGGGAACGGTTTATTTTGTCACAGGTGTTCTATTGTAAATGTATCTAGCGCGATTTGAGAAGAGAGAACCTTTTGCTATAGTTTTTAACTTATTGAGGCCGTGCTGTAAATCTCCTTCCCTCTAAAGTGTAAACCCTGAAGCTCAGGTGGAGTCCAGTTGCATGTAGCGAACGAGTGCATACACACACACACACACCCCCACACACACTGATGGCCTGTTTGGGAAGATAAAAAGAAAGCTACATGGTTTTTTTTTTGTTTAGTTTTTTTCTGCGAGTGGAACTTTTTTTGTACGAGCAGAACGCCGGGCCGAGCGAGAACCTCACAGCGCTTCGATCATGCATCACCAGGCTCTCTTTTGTTCATCTTTTTTTTCCATCTTTTTTTTAAAATAAAATGCTATCTTTACCAGCAAGATGAAGAATTAATTATTTCCTTAAATTAGACATAAATAACATTTACACACTCTTTTTTTTAAGCATTATAAACTTGAGATCACACAGTGGAGATTGTTACACGCCACAGTATGAGTTCTTATATCCTTATCATTAGTATTATTTATTAGTAGTGAAAATAAAATGAATAGTATAAAGTTAAAAATAAGTAAACATTAATTTATGTGTAATTAACCAGAGCAGGGTTACAGCATGGTAATACAAAAATTAGTCCAGACCGAGTGATCTGATTGGACAAGAGGAGTTAATCCACGAGTGCTGATAGCGCATAACAGCACTGTGCTGTGTAACTATGTATGAGTGGGCGTGTCCCAGGTGTTGTCCAGCAGTACTGAGGAGAGAGCAGCTGCCTGACAAAACCCACATTCACAACCAGAGTCACAGAAGCACTTTCAGTAAGAA
>JAQMYK010000002.1:30764499-30772030 GCA_030014345.1 Clarias buthupogon
AGTGTTAAAAGTGTTAAAACACGAGTCTCACTGTTAAAACATTATTATTATAATTATTATTATTACAATAGAATATGGTGATGATGATGGTGGTGATGATGATGGTGGTGATGAAGGCTCGTGGCCGTGTGTGTTTTCCTGCAGAAGCTGATCGAGGAGGTGGACGAGATGCTGAACGCGTTGCCGGGAGTGACGTCTGTGCACGGCCGCTTCTACGACCTGTCCAGTAAATACTACCGCATCATCGGGAACCACGCCCTGTACTATAAAGACGCTCTGCGCTACCTGGGCTGCGTGGACGCCAAAGACCTGCCGGGTAAAAGTTACCCTTTTAACTGCAGTGTGGTTGTACTGTATCTGTGGAGCCTGGGGGGGCAGGACAGGGGCAATATAGTGGCGGCTCTTCTATAGGGGTAATCTAGTACTGTATAGGGGGATAAAGGAGTACGGTATAGAGGTAGTGTAGTATTGGGGTAGTACTGAAGATTAAGAAATGTGTATAAACTTTTGTAAATAAAATCATAGCGTGTGATCGTTTGCGTAATGGCTTTGTGTTTATTTGCGCTCTGCAGGGGCGGAGCAACAGGAGAGAGCCTTCACACTGGGATTGGCCGGCCTGCTCGGAGAGGGCGTGTACAATTTTGGCGAGCTGGTATGTGATTGGTCAGAAGTGAGACCCGGCGTGTCTGTACTCCCCTTAATAACTCCCCCCACAGCTTCCTCCTTAATTGTGTATTTAGTGTGTTAGTGTGGGTGTTTAGAGCGGTGTGTGTGAGGGTGTGATGGTGTTTGTGTGGTGTTTAGTTGATGCACCCGATCCTGGAGTCTCTGAAGAACACCGATAAGCAGTGGCTGATCGAGACGCTCTACGCCTTCAACTCGGGAAACGTGGAGAAATTCCAGGCTTTAAAATCAGCCTGGGGTCAGCAGGTGAGACGTGCAAGTGTGCAAGTGTGCAAGTGTGCAAGTGTGCAAGTGTGCAAAAACTCTGTGTGTGTGTCTCCTCAGCCTGATCTCGCTGCACAGGAACCCAAACTGATGCAGAAGATTCAGCTTCTGTGTGTGATGGAGGTAAGGCCCCGCCCTCACCTGTCCACCTGTTCACTTTTCTCATCACATGACTTAAACCCGGAGTGTGTGTGCGCTAGCTGAGGCGTTAGCACTGTGAGCACTCGGATCAAACAGAAGGCTGTGTAAAGTAGCTCACTATCACGTTAAACCCAGCTAAGGTGTGTGTGTGTGTGTGTGTGTGTGTGTGTGTAAGGTGTAGAGAGGTGATGTAGCCTGCTCTACTGAGATAGACTCGGACATTCTGAGATCTCTGTAGGTGAACTGTTGAGTTCAAACGGACCTGTAACGTTGTAGGGAACAAGTGAACAGCGGCTCTTCACTTCACCGGAAAAGGGAATAAAAAATTTCCCATCAGTCACTGCAACTCACTGGAGTGTGGGGGAAAAAAAAATGGAGCTTGTTTTATATATTTATTATCATTATTATCGAGGACGACATCATATTAATAGGTCACAGTAGTTCACCTTTAATATAATCAAGAAGTCCGTAGTATGATATCGGCTTTTAATATGTAACAAAAAAAAAATCTCTGTACATCTTGTAAATTAAAAATAATTAATTAAATCATTTATTCAAGTAGTGTGAAATTTCCACAGCAGCAGCGACGGGTATCCGAGGTGCTTATGTTACCATGGTAACGCAATGTGACGTCAGCGCTGGTGACTTCGTAGGGTTTTTTTCCGAATGGCAGATTTGTCAAGGGAAGATCCCTTCACCGACATTCCCTACACACAGAGTAGGGAGCACCCTGTGAAGTGCACTTTGGAATGGAACGCAGCCCATGTGACACCAAGAGAGCAGTTTCTGATTTGTAGATGATCTTCAGATAGTTCTAACACTAGATGGCGCTCTCACTGTTTAGTCACCACTCTGTTTTATAAAAAGTTTCTCCTTTTTGTGAGCTTTACCTTATATGGAGATTTGTGGGCGTGGTTAGAGGTCAACGCTGTGATTGCTCCCGGACGTTCGGGGGTGTTTATGTGTGTTTATAAGCACGGAGACGTCAGTGTGCCGAGAATCGGACGCTTTTATAAAACCTGGGGTGAACGTTTAGTCGCCTGGCAACCAAAAGAAGCTTTATTTATTTATTTATTTGAATGATCACATGACTCGATCACATGTCTTGACTTCTTTCTCCATCGTTCTTTAGATGACGTTCACCAGACCAGCGAATAACAGACAGCTGACCTTCCAGGAAATCTCTCAGAGCACCAGAGTCCCAGTAAACGAGGTGTGTGTGTGTGTGTGTGTGTGTGTGTGTGTGTGTGTGTGTTACACAGCATCAAAAGCACATGTATTTTTTTTTATAGAATGCATGTGAAGGACCACATCACAGCTGTTAAGTGTGTGTGTGTGTGTGTGTGTGTGTGTGTGTGTCAGGTGGAGCTCTTGGTGATGAAGGCTCTGTCAGTCGGACTCCTGCGAGGAAGTATTGACGAGGTGGATAAGAAAGTTCAGATGACGTGGGTACAGCCACGGGTGCTCGATCTGCCCCAGGTAACCTGCTCACCTGCCCGGGTGGTTAAACTCTCAGCTCACACACACACACACACACCTCAGTCTTATTTATATACAGTTAAAAATTCCTGGAAATGGGAATTGAGGTCATGTGACCTCGTCCACAAGCTGCACTCTGGTGAAGATGCTCCGGTTCCTTGTCACGTAATAAAACACACCCTGAGCTGATAAACCTGAGGGAGCACAGGAGGGCAGGGCGGTACAGGGGGAGGGCATAGGGGGGCAGGGCGGTACAGGGGTGTGTTTTGAACCGAGGCCGAGTGTTGGTGATGAAGTGTTGATGTCGTATCGTCTGTGTTACAGATAAAGGGCATGAAGGAGCGTCTGGACTTCTGGTGTGGAGACGTGAAGAGCATGGCCATGCTGGTGGAGCACCAGGCACAAGACATTCTCACATAAACACACACACACACACACTTTATCACGTGTACTGTATGTTGGCGTGAGCTTCAGTGTTTAATTAAAGACATTTTTCACATAGCCGTGGTGTTGATGCTGTTTCTCTGTAACTGTGTAACCGCCCCCCTGCCTGGTCAAGCTGGAATGCACACACACACACACACAAAGCAGGAAATTCCCATCATGTATACTTGGAGGAAGTTGAACATACGCCAGATTGGGGTGTGATGAGGCCACGCCCACTGGTCTTACAGGAACGACTCGCACCTCCGCTCGAGTCTTTGTGCAGAAACGGTTTAGATTTTCACCCAAAGTGTGTTTCAGTTTCAGTTGTACACCAGCAGCCGCACCCCGTCACCCTGAAACACATCAGTGAGCACTTTGACTTGAGATCTTTTTTTTTCTTCTTTAACATAAAGGAATTGTCTCCTTTATGAAGAAGGGGCGGGGCTTATGTAATACACCTGCTACATGTTTAATGTTTCTCTAGCCTGATCTAACCGACAGTGATGTTTTCTTGATTTTATGCAAATTAGCTACAATCCTGTAAGGCAACAATCCTGTAAACAACATCCTCCGTGTGCCTTTGTGTGTGTGTGTGTGCGTGTGTGTGTGTGCGTGCGTGCGTGCGATTCTTAATTGGTGCCTGAAATTAAAAGTGATGCGAGAAACTGATCTCCTGTCAATGTAAATGCAACTCAGCCTGGTTTATATAATCCTATAAAGGTTAATCCTGTAGTCCTGAATTAACCGCAGCTGCAGCTTGTCAGTGGTGCGGCACCATTAAGGGGACCTTTAGTGCCAAAATATACACCATAGTGAACCTTTAAATCTTTTACCTTTAAAGACAAATTAAAGGTGCAGCGTGGTGTTTAGGGTCCGAACATGTGCCTTGAGTCATTTTAACAAACATTAACACACACTTCCTTTTGTACTTCAGAATAATTACTAGAACACACATCGAGTACACACACACACACACACGGTGGTAGTTTGTATGTTGGTTTATTAAAGAGAGAGGCGTAACTCAGGTTATCGTGAGGAGGAAGGCCGAAGAGCGGAGCGACGTCGTGCTCAGGGGCTCACAGCCTCTTCTTCTTGTACTCCTCCAGGTTAGTGAGGACCCACCCTGAGGGGACGAGGATGGTCAGAAACATGGTCGCCATGGCAACCAACTGCTCCTGATGACGGCACGAGCCAGAATTAGATAAAAATAAATATACTGTACGTGTGTGAGAGAGTGATAAGAGACAAGTGCACGAGAGTGAGTCTAATCACCTCAACTCAGCGGGCGGCATAACGCCAAGCGTACTCTCTCTCTCTCTCACACACACACACACACACACACACACACACTGAACCAAATATAACATTACTTTTATTGAATTCTTTTTAGTTATTGTTCAGAAATAAACTCTCAGTAATATCTCTCAACAAGAACACTTAAAGCTTCAAATAAATACTAATGTCTAGAAATGAATTTACTTTTTATAATCTCATTGTAAGACATAATAGACATTTCACTTTATTTACTGTCTCTCCTCTAAGATGTCAAATCTATGTAGTGATCGACGTGAACAGCAGTCTGTTTAACCTGAGCTCATATTTACCGTTTAGTTAAAACAGATAAACATTTCTATTAATATTTCTATAAGTTCTTTTAATTATTTTTAATTTCATGTCTCTTCCATGTTCAGGTGTGATGATGAGCGCTGACATCTGATTGGCCGACTGCGGCCATGATTTCAGTTAATGGGTCATAATTACTAAACCCACATACAGCAAATTAGCAACAAAAAAAAAGGCATTGAAACTAAATGCTTGTTAAAAGTTTTTTTTTGTTTGGGAGAACTGAAGGAATCGGCAGCGAATTTTATTTGTAAAACCTGCTGTTCCCTGAGCTCTGAGGTGTGAAAGGTGTTCTCTAGCGCCACCATTAGGCTGATCAGGCTCATCTCACCTGCTCGAGGAGTGAAGCGGAACCGTACTCACTGAGCGAGTTTCACGTCTGTAGGATTTACGCTGTGCGATTTGTTTTAAAGAAAACTAAACTTTAATCTAAAAAAGAAAAAGAACAATTACAACAATTACAACAGAGTTCCAATTCTTTAACCTTACACATTTTTTTTGCAGAGAAACTGCGCATCATTCTTTGGCTTGGAGGTTTATTTTATTATTTTTTTATTTGATTTAATTTTTTATTGAGAAATTTTATTTATTTATAAACTTTGTTTTATTTTTATATCTATGGACCAGTCTTGGAATGATAAAAAAAAAATGAATAGATGTGTTTTAGATTAAATATGTATGTAATAAACAGGTTTATTTTATAAAAGGATTCCATTCACCTTAAGAAATGTCTTACTTTTATTCCTCCCTTACACACTTCAGTGTAAATTCTTTAATATTAGAAATTACTTTCCCTACATCCGCGTTACCATAGCAACATTCTGCAAGTCCTGTCAGTAACATCATCACATTTATGTAAACAAAAAACTTAAAGCTTGAAAGGTTTTAGTGCTATTTAAACATTCTCTAATATATACAAGTTTACACAATTTTCAACTTCTTTCTTAATCAACCTTTCCAACAGAAAATCTACAAAATCAGACACTTTTACATCATTAACATTTTACATAATAACACTAAACAAGCAAGTAGTAAATACTATTTATTATGAGAATCGTTTTATCTATCTGATATCTGTGATTAATATTTAAATACTATATAAATTATCTAATATTTTTAAAGCGAGATATTAAAGCACACCAGCTCTTTGAAAGTTGAGATTATTACCCGATTAAGTATTAATGCTGCGTATAAACACTCAGTATTTACATTCGTACTTATCAGATATTAAACAAATAATTTCCAGATGTACAGTTTTAAGGAAACGATCTTTCCATTCAGCAGAATTGTTTCAGTATTATCTCATGCGTATGTTTATAATAGTGTCGATCATTTAAACCTGATTGTTTCTATTTTGAGCTCTGCATCATGTGACATTTTCCACACACACACACACACACACACACACACACTTGTTGCACAGCTCACTAGAGTCTCTATAACTATTTAAAGTCTCCAAGGTCAACATTTTGGCCGTTTTTCAACATTCCTGCAGCTCCAGCAGTGGAACGACAAGGACGCAGGACAGATTAATAAGCGACTCGGGTTCACCTCGAACGTGACCGTCTATGTCGTGTCTAATTTGAGACATGAATCTTAGCACAGCAGTGGGACGTGAGAGCTGTCACTCCCCCAACGGCGCTCTTCTTAATCTTTTTACTGTCGCGCATAAACTACTAAACTCATCACACATGGTCAGGAGAAACATGATGCTTGTTTTTTTTGATGAGTGTTGTGTTTGTTGTGTCTCAGTACTCACCCCCGTGCTCAGGACGTGTTTCGCGGGTTTGGAGGTTATGTTGGCTCTGGGAGTTAAGTGCTGTCTCAGAGCGGCTCTGAATAAACCCGAGGAGCGACTCAAAGCCTTCATGATTCCCTCTGCTGATCCGAACGGTGGAGGACGTGTGTGTCTGCTGCTGCTGCGGTGTTCAGCTCAACACTGCTAGACTCCAATCCTGTGACTTTGCTGTTCACCTGCCAAGTGCTATTTATTATTCTGGCACGCAGATCCGCCCTGAACATTACCGTTTCACTTCTACTGACTTCCTGCACTGATAAACACACAGTGGCGCTGCACTAACATCACAAACAGAGTTAAACACTAGGATTTGAACTTATCTCACAGTGTTTATTCGTGTCAGGATGGACTCGACTGTGACGCACTTAATCTCAGGTCAAGACTCAACACCAGCTAAATCCAACACCATGTTAAAGGGGATGTTTATAAAGGTCAGGGAAAGATGGGGGAGGAGCCAATTTCTGGGTCAGAATAATGTAAACATGAGCCTGAAATTCACAATACTACTACAAAGTGTTTGAGTTCGTCTTTTAAATTGTACAATAACGTTTATTTTTTAAATTGTATTAACACTCTAGGTGTTTATTCGGTACTGTAAGTTATTTCGACAGGTGTTCTCAGAACAGAATTCAGTATTATGACACTTCATACAATCATGCGATGCACTATAACAACAGGTTAGATATTAGTTCAATACTTTAATGCAATTCAACACTGCAGATGTTAATTCAGAACTATAAGCATCAAAGGTGTTGATTCAAAACTACAAGTTAATTCAAGACTGGAATTAAAATTGAGACAGAACTACAGCCCTGATTCAACACTTCATTGTGTTCATTTCGAACTTTGCGGAGAAATGCGGAGCAGTTAATCAATTCAGCACTATTTAGTTAATTATCAGCCTGCGTTGATTTAGAACCATCAGTTAATTAAGAACTGTAGAGGTTAATTCAGGAACTACAAGTTAATTAAACACAGCAAGGTAAAAGGTATTACCAGGATAGCATTCTTTCACCTCAGAAATATTGCCAAGAAAAGAAATATATTGTCGCTAAACGATGCAGAAAAACTAGTTCATGCTTTTATCACCTCTAGGTTGGACTATTGTAATGCCTT
>JAQMYK010000002.1:30783663-30801053 GCA_030014345.1 Clarias buthupogon
CACAACCAGTCACAGAAGCACTTTCAGTAAGAACACACATCTGATAACGTTATGTCGTCTTAAAAAACACGCCGTCTCTGCACTAATCACTTCTAAGTTGTTCTGAATCGCCTCTGAACCGTCCGTGTCCTTCTGTTCATGGCTAACGCTTAGCTACAAAGCTAACTAGCCTCTAACAACACAAGGCTGAATCCCAAAACCCTCTCTAACCCCTGATCAAGGGCACTACTTGGTGTGCGGAACAAGGGATTGTAAACACTACATAGTGCACTAGCTTTCCATTTAACGCTTATATTTAGCAATACAGCACTCCCCCTCATGTTATATCGCTTAATTACCATCCAAGTAGCATGCATTTATTTATTTGTTTGCTTCTTTATTATAATTAATTGCATTAATTCAATCGTTGTCAAACTTTATTTAAAAAAAAGGTAAAAGCTAACTACTTACAGTTTCAAACACTGAGATTTAGTGCAGTGGCAGGGCTTCTTAGATTTTTCTGAGAAAGAACTAAATACAGATTTCAACATTATTATTGCTTTAAATATCTAATAGTGTATGTGTGTGTGTGTGTGTTAGTACCACATGCTGTCCTTGTGTGGCGCTGTCTCTACATCAGAAGACACAGGGCATAAGTGCTGCATCTGCAAGTGAGAAAAGAGGAAAAATGTTGGGAAATATCTTATAAATAAAAAGAGGAATAACGCACCTGCCAAAAAGGTGTGATAATTCAGTCAGATTTATCATAGCAGGTTAAACGAGGACAATCATTAGAACTTTTCCATTACAACACCAAACACCAAAACTTACCCTTCACATTAATAAGTTACTGTACTTCTGCTGCTTGTCGTTGTAATGGAAAAATTCTAAAGACTGTCCTCATTTAACCTGCTATGATTACTCTGACCGAATCAGCAGAAAAAAACATGATGTGTGTCCTTGAAGCAGAGAACATAAAGCGCGTCCTTAAACAAGGAAGCACCATCCCTGTTTCTTGATATATTGCACCTGCACCCCTTTCTTTTGATGTTCTAGTCAACCAATTTCCTTCTTAATAAGGAGTAGTTTTTTTAGACTGCCGTTGGGGATAATGTAACTGCTTTGTATAAAGGAGGCGGTGAGAAGGAGAGCAGCACCTCTCCCTTACAGACGCTGTGTGAGTGTGTGTAACTGAGACATCCTGCGCAGAAAATAAACTTTTGCTTTTGCTTATCCAGATCCTCTCTTGTCTTGTTTTTAGACAGTTTTTAGACACAACATAAACAGATAAAACTACCAGCTGCTCTGATTTATTTATTACTCTGCTCTTTTATAACTTTTATAACACCTGTACTGTGTGTGATGAAGTCTTACATCGTGCTGCCACCTCGACTCGTGTGTGGAGAACATCTGCTTATCCTCTGAGTTCATACTTGTCACTGCATCACCCAGATCAGCCTGCACAGACACGGGATTAGACTAGAATTAAAACATTCACTCATGAATGTCAGAGCAATGTTGGGTTTTGAGTGATTTGTTCGAACCACAGACTTTGTAAGAACGGGACACTCTTTGACTTCACCCACAGGCTTTTTGAAGAGCGTTTTTTATAAAGCTCCTTGGAGGAGCTGACTCCACGTAAACCCCAGTCAATCCATAAACGGACAAATGCTAGCTACTTAGTTTTAGCTTTTTTTTTTAATGCTAATGTTTATTTATATACTAAAGTTACTTTGCATTTTATTGAATACGGTCATCCGTACCGGGGGTTGGACTTTTGCCGGAGTTGCCCAGGGTGTGAGGCGCCAGGCGGGTGTGGGGGTACTCAAGAGTCCCCGGGCTGAGTGCCATGACGTTGGAGTTTTATTCCAGTGGACTAGAGGGTCGCCTCTCTGCGCCTGAGGGCCATGAGGGGGAAAACTCTCATTGTTGTCTGTGCTTATGCACCAAACAGCAGTTCAGAGTATTCTTCCTTCTTGGAGACTCTGAATGGAGTACTGCATCGGGCCCCAGTAGGGGATTCCATAGTCTTGCTGGGGGAATTGGGAACGTCTAGGTGAGGCCCCTGTCCAAGAGGCTTTCAACTCCCACCTCCAGCGGAGATTTTCCAGCATCCCTATAGGAGCTGGGGACATCAGAATCAGAGTGATTAATGTTCAAAGCTTCTATTGCTGAAGCTGCAGCTGTGAGTTGTGGTCTTAAGGTTCTGGGTGCCTCAAGGGGCGGTAACCCTCGAACACCTTCCAGGTCTGACTGAAGCTGTCTGACTTCAGGGATATGTTATCCCGCGGGACTCTAGAGGCAGTTGCAAGGTACTGGCAGGCTCGAAGGACAGCAGCCGCAACGGTAGAAGAGGCAAAGCAGCGGGTGTGGGAGGAGCTTGGAGAATCCGTGGAGAAGGACTTTCGGGTGGCACCAAGGTTCTTCTGGAAAACCATCCGGCACCTCAGGAGGGAGAAACGGGGAACCACCCAAGCTATGCACAGCAAGAATGGTACACTGCTGACCTCGACTGAGGAGGTAATCAGATGGTGGAAAGAGCACTTTGAGGAACTCCTGAACCTGTCTAATCCACCCTCTGTTGCAGAAACAGAGCTGGAGGAGATGGGGGGTCGGTGTTGATCTCCCTGGGTGAGGTCACTGAGGTAATCAAACAACTCCACAGTGGCAAAGCCCCAGGAATTGCCAAGATCCGTCCGGAAATGCTGAAGGTTCTGGGTGTTGAGGGGTTGTCTTGGATGACACGCCTCTTCAACATTGCGTGGAAGTCTGGGATAGTGCCTAAGGAGTGGCAGACTGGGCTAGTGGTTCCCCTTTTCAAAAAGGGGGACCAGAGCGTGTGTGCCAACTACAGGGGCATTACACTAGTCAGCCTCCCTGGGAAAGTGTACTTTAAGGTGCTGGAAAGGAGGGTTCGGCCGATTGTCGAACCACAGATTGAAGAGGAACAACGTGGATTCTGTCCTGGTCGTGAAACAGCGAACCAGCTTTTTACTCTTGCAGGAATCCTGAAGGGGGCTTGGGAATATGCCCATCCACTCTACATGTGTTTTGTGGATTTGGAGAAGGCATATGATCGGGTATTTTGATTTTCTGTGGGTGGTACTGCGGGAGTATGGGGTGAGGGGGTCACTTATCAGGGCCATCCAATCCCTTTACGCCCAAAGTGAGAGCTGTGTTTGAATTCTCGGCAGTAAGTCAGACTTGTTTCCAGTGGGTGTGGCCTCCGCCAGGGCTGTGCCTTGTCACCAATCCTGTTTGTGATTTTCATGGACAGGAGATCAAGGCGTAGCCTTGGAGGACAGGGTATCCAGTTTGGTGGGCTAAGGATTGCATTGCTGCTTTTTGCAGACGATATGGTCCTGATGTCATCATCAGTCTGTGAGCTGCATCGTTTGCTGGATCGGTTTGCAGCTGTGTGTGAAATGGCAGGGATGAGGATCAGCATCTTGAAATCTGTGGCCATGGTTCTCAGCAGGAAACCGATGGATTGTCTACTCCAGATAGGGAACGAGTCGTTACCCCAAGTGAAGGAGTTTAAGTATCTCGGGGTCTTGATTACGAGTGATGGAACATTGGAATGTGAGGTTGGCCGAAGCATCGGGAGCAGTGGGGACGGTATTACACTAGCTTTACCGTTCTGTTGTGACGAAAAGAGAGTTGAGCCAAAAGGCAAAGCTCTCAATCTACCGGTCTATCTTCGTTCCAACCCTCACCTAGGGTCATGAGCGTTGAGTCTTGACTGAAAGGACAAGATCGCGAATACAAGCGGCCGAAATGGGTTTCTCAGAAGTGTAGAAGGCTTTTCTCTTAGAGATAGGATGAGAAGCTCAGTCATCCGTGAGAAACTCAGAGCAGAGCCGCTTCTCCTTCGCGTGGAAAGGGGTCAGGTTCAGGCATCTAGTAAGGACCTTAAGTATAATTCATATCATTTTAACTGATTAGTTACATAAATATTCACCAACTGTATAGGTGTCATGAACGGAAAATCAAGCTATGAAGATCAAAACTGTTTTTTTTCGTACTATTAAGTAATCATGTTTATTTCTTTTGTAAAGTTGGACATTTTAACATGGGGCTCTATAGTGGTCATTTGAGGAACTGCACATTCTGAATTTACCTTTTTCAGAACCGGAGTTTGAACTGGTTTTATTCCGAAGCACAATGGCTGCACATACTCTTAGGCTTTCTTCTATTAAAGACGATTAAAAAAGGAAAAATTTAACCCATATTGCCATGACATTAAAGTTTGTCATGAGTTTATACAAACTTTTCGCTGAAATTTGCTCAGGACAAAACAAGCAACAATAAACAAAAACTTTCAAACAAACAAAATGTGCCATGATTACAGTCTACATATATCTCCAGTAAATTAGTCCCCAAACCCAATGTGGCAAAAAAAATTATTTTTTTTAATAATAATCGTAATAAAAATCTAACTGCATTTAATAATTGCATTTAATCTTTAACACTAACAGCCTTTAAGATCAGACTGACATTTATTCAGCGTATGTAACATACTGTGAGTAAATACTGTAATGAACAGACACGTCAACAAAACTGAAAGTGTAGCAGAGGTGTATTGTTGACTCACTGAATAACATGGAACAGCGCCCCCAGGTGTCCAGGAGTGTGGTGCAGTCGTGTGACTGGGGACCTCATACGGATCGTACTGAGGAAGCAGGCTGTCAGAGTAACACACAGAGGAAAACTCAGGCAAATGTGAGCTGGACGACTCACAACAAAGTTCACAGGAAAAGGCGCTAGAATCGATGCTGCAGACAGAGGGACACGCCCGCTCATCCCGCGGCATCATGAGAGGTGTTGGTGTGTGCTGGTGATGAAGAAAACTGTAGGTGTTTGGGATTTCAATAGAGAAGGGTGCGTAAGAGTAAGAGAGAGGACCCAGAAAGCTTCCGGTCAAATCCGCCTGATAGCTGTACTCTGGTTCCAGGAAGTCATTCATGTCTCCCATGGCGAGGGTGAAAACCTGTACAGGAACATCAGGAAGATGAGACGACGTTACATAATAACATTTACACGTTTATACATCTCATACACTACATACCTACTGGAATGTATATGCTAACTACTCATGGTTATAGATCATACAGAATAAACTTATTAATAATTAGACTGTATATACAGCATCACAATCAGCTTTTTTAGATGTTGAAATACGTGTTGAATCTGGATGAAGGTGGAAAGTGCAGTTAATGTGAGTCTGGTGTGTTTTAGCTCTTTTTTTTCACCTCAAAAAAAAAAAAACAACCCAAGAACAGCACAAACCAATTATAAGTCATATTATTTTTTTAATTAGACAAATAACTACAGTAAATCAAAGAGGTGAAATGATTATGATACAGTATATGTATTAAGAAAACATAATGAGATGAAACATATATCATATAGCAAAAGCTAGTGTGAACTCACTGAAAAAAATAAATAAATTAAATTAAAGTGTGTGCCTAAAACTTTCCACATGCTGTAATTTTATCTATTTTAAATTATCTCTTCAATCTGAGAAGAAACTACAGAAGTGAAATAATTTTTTATTGTGACCATCTGCACAATAATGGTTAAAAAAAACTGACTGTTGTCTTTATTGTTTACTTGTTGTTTAAATAAATCTGATACATAATTGCACAATAACTTAAATTATTGACTTCCTTTTTTTTTTAAAAATCATTAAATGTCGACATCTAGCGGTGACACATCTTTACTGCGGGGTGGACCAAATATATAAATAAATGAATGAATAAATAATTATTTTAAATAATAACCTTCCCCACACACAGTTAATTTCAGGTAATCATCACGACAGAACGCTTTACTGTCCAATCAGCGGGCTTCTTCTAAGTACGTAGCCAATCCTAGAGCAGAGTGGGTGGGGCTTGCCTTGGTTGCTGGGGTCGAAGCTCTTTTCCTCACAAAACTGTTAGCCTGTTAGCTAATCCGGCTAAAAACTTCACACAAGAAACTTATTTTCGGGTTATTTTTCGCGTCTGACACTTACTCAGATGTTTGAATTAGTAACCTGTATGTGAATGTGGAAGTTTTTGATAGAAAAAAAATAGTTTTTAAACCTGTCATACGTTTTAGAGTGTTTTTACTGAACGAAATTATAAATAACGATATTTATCGGTCCGTTGATTCCTCAGGTGAGGGTTCGTGCTCGTCTGACACGAGGAGGGGGGGGGCTGTCCGGGGCTGTCAGTTACGCATGCGCAGTGTAGCTCCTACTGCAAGGAGAAACAGGTCAATATAAATAGCTTCTTTTCTGATAAGGTGAACATTTTGGTTTTATTATAAATAAAAAAAAATACTGAACATCTGATATTATTATTATTATTATTATTATTATTATATAAATGTCTTGTTTTGGGTCTCTTGCAAATTAAAAAAGACATACACACACACAAACACACACACAAATAATCAGTCTCATAGTAATAATGGCTAATAATTCAATCAATTTATATCACCAAATAAGTGTGGTAGGTCCAGTGTTCTATTTGTAATTAATTGAAATGTTAGAATATAAATTCTAACAGATTAGGGTTATAAGATTAATCTGGTTTTGCTTCTATATATCACAAAAGCAAAATATTTTAACTTAAAATTTTGAGTTTATTTATTTTTATTTTTAACTTTAGATATACACAGATTTAAAATTCTGGCAGGTTTATTTTATTAAGGCTGCACTGCAGGTTGATTTCACTTATTAGTATTATTCATTAATGCCTTTTATTATTATTATTATTATTATTATTATTATTATTCATCTAAATTAATTAATTCTCTTCACTCTTCTCCTACTTCTCTCCTCCCTTTTCTCCTTACTCTGTACACCCCCTCAATTCCTCCCTTTCTCCTCCTCCTTCTCTTTCCCTTCTTCCTCTTTCTTCTGCCTACCTTCCTCCTCCTCACTCACCTCTACTTTCCCCTCTTTTTCTTTCTTCTTCATCTTTCTGAGCTTTAATCCCTCACCTCTTTCCCCTCTTCCTCCCCCCCTTCTTCTTCTCCTCTACCACTTCCTCATTCCCCCCACCCCTCCTTCTCTTTCACTTTCTTCTCTTTTTTCTTTGTTTGATGCAGGGCTATAAGTTGACCTTTCTGAAATGGGGACATTTTTGACCAGGCAGTGTGTGTGTGTGTGTGTGTGTGTGTGTGTCGGTCTGTACCTCAGGTAGTAATACTTCATTTTGTTCTTATTTCTACTTGAAATCCATCACAATTCCTTCAATCAATCACACACACCTACCTATACACACACACACACCATCTGATTGCCTGCAAATTGCAGCATTAACGTCCTTGGCATGTTTTCTCCTGCGCTCTCTAAACACCCGCAGCAGAGCTCTGTGATCGCTGAGATCGCATCAATAACAATGACCTGAAGGATCGCCTGAGACCGAGTTTGTTTACAACTGCCAATGTTATAATTTACAGCCAACAAACTGTTGATTAAATCGATTTAACGACCATGCAAAGACTAAATTTAAACCGTAAACTGTTAACTATTTAAACGGTGGTAAGCTAATCTGTGTGATCGCATGTTAACTAGAAAGCTAACACATTTAGCGAGAAAAAAAACATGCAAATTAGAATAAATTCCAAAGATCAACATAAACCCTAACCTGTAAGCTATTTAAATATGACTATATAAAATGCTATAATGCTAAATATTTTATACCCGTTTTGTTTACTGGTTTATATAGCTCATTATAATGTCACTTGTCACTTTAATCAACTAAAATAAGCACATTTGCACTATTCCTATTGCACTATACCGTTTCTCTCCATATCTGCCTTCTGTGTTGTTAATTGTCCCTTTTTGCAGGACAGTAACTCAATAACCTCACCCCTGTTGTTTTTCTAAGGTTGTGTTACTTAAGTTTTTTTTTTTAACCCCTTCAGTGTTATTTGTAACAAGGATGGGAGAAACGTAATTTCAATTCTCTATATGTATGCACTGTACATGTAGCAGAATTGACAATAAAGTTGACTTTGACTATTTTTCAGTGCTAAATATTAATAAAATCTAAAATGTAAAGCTGGTCACAATATTTATATTATTCATGTTAATAAGTAATGCTAATGGATTTAGTTATATTTAATAATTACAGCGAGTAGAATTATATGTCCTTGTTGCTGTAATGTGTATTTATTTTAAAAAATAATAAATAAAACACTGAGATCAGTTTATAGGATTTATATGTTCCGAGGTCGAGTCTGTTCTTCTGACTGCGTTTATTGTGACAGGTGATCCGGGGGACGGACGCAGGCTGTCGTCCAGGAGCAAAAAAAATTAAATGTATGTTTTTGTTTTTGAAACGAAAGAAGAGAAATCACAGTAAAAAACGCTGAAATACGACACTGACAGTACAGATACATACATTGAGACAAATAAATAAATGATTAAAAGTACATTGTTTTTTTAGTTTTTTTTTACTTCAACTCTTACGTTAATTGTTACAGTAAACTATAAACATTATTTTTTGGGGAAAAAAACCCCAAACACCACACCATAATAGTCTACAACACTCTTAAGTAATCATAATCTAATTTATATTTCTGTTGCTCGCAAACATTTGCGTGAAAAAAGATCATCATATCACTTTACATTTAAGTTCACTTCAGTTGTCCACTAGCACTCTTTCTTTTCTTTATTTTTTATAAAACAAGCGGATTAATCAAAACCCATCTCGTGTATACACACACACACACTCACCATGTCTTACATTCAATTCCAGGAGGTGTTGATTAGTTGTCTATTACAGCAGCTCTGATAGAGGTGAGGTCTGAAATGTAACCAGTGCTTTATATTGTGGTGAAGTTTAAGTCTCCAGTGTTCGTGCTTTGTAACAGTCTTTGTAAGGTTACGGTTTGTTCAGACGAGTTTGCGCTTCTTTGTCATCTTTGGTAACATAACAAGCTGTCACAGTTGCTCAGGAAGTTATTTGATCGAGGTTTAATCTGCGCAGATTCTGAAAAGTCCAATCGGGGAACAGCGTCAGTTCCTGAGCACGACCATCCTGAGTGACTGGAAACAGTTTGGGAGAGGACTTGGTTTGTGGAAATAATTTGTATCTTAGAGTAACATCTACACCCCTACCCGATAACACGGGACAAAAGCATGAGCTAAAGCTTTTTACCTTTGATTAAGTTCCCGAGTTCCCTCCTGTTCCTCTTAAAGCTGTTGAAGGCACTCGCCTAAGAGAAAGGAACGCTTTCAATCCCTTTTCAAATGCTGAAACTCTCACTTTCACCATAACCCTTTGTGGTTGCCCCTGATTTGACCCATGACCCTCAGAGATCCTGAAAGCAAAGTGAGATCATCTCTAGAACTCCTGCCTGTCCTTTTTCACCCCAAGTCAAAGTTAAGGACGGATCACTTCTTCACACACTCGCAGGAACTGAGGACCAAGTAAACACACTTATGGCGGAAATCTTCATGAAATAAATAGTGGTGTGGATTTAATAAACACGTCTGGCTTTAATAGACAGCTACATGAGAAAGCAGGTGATGAGAAGAGACAAAATATTAAAAACACACAACCTGTCAACTCACTATTAACTTTAAGTTTAAAGCTTTAGATTTGAGACTTCCTCTGTAGAGCTTCTTAGGTTAAAATATTGTTCATTCTCCTTCAAATGAAGTCTAATCATCTATCAAAAAAAGTGCATCCTTTGCATCCTTTATAGATCTACATAATTGATGTTAAACACATGCTGATGGTTTTTATTCCACATTAATGAACCAAAAGAGTGCTGAAACAGTGAAACTCAACTGCACTAAAAACATGTGACTTAGGAAGAGACAAACTCACTGTGTATTTTTTTTTTAAAGAGACCTTTTTTTAAAATTTAGATTAGGTTTATTGATAAAGATGCAGACAGTTAATTAGCCGTAGCTGTCCGGTCAGTAGTGTGTGGAGTGCAAGGCGTCCCGGGGCGAGCAGAGACAGCAAGACGCTCATTAGTGACACTTCAGCCCAAAGTCTACTAGTCACTTCACTCCAAATTAGTATCACAGCTAATGATTACGCCTGGACTTAGAGAGCTATTTGTTTATATAACCATTATCATCATTATCATCATCATCATTATTATACAACTGTTTTAATTTGTTAGTTCAGTTGTGATAATGGTACAGTCTGAAATGGAGGGACAAATAAAAATAAATAACTAATACTGAGCTTAAGCAGTGCTGTGTGTGTGTTTGTGTGTGTGTGTAAGAGAGAGAGTTTGCACATATAAATACAGCCACACAATCAGTCCACTTTAAGTAAGCTACAGGCCACACACACTCTTGCTCACACACACACACACACACACACACACACGACTGTTGAGAATTAAACGCGCCTTCATGTTCAGCACTGCACAAAGGAAGTCCAGCTGTACAGTGACTTGTTAGGGAAGGAAGGAGGGATTTCGGGGCGGGCTCAGTCTGTGGGGGCCGGGCTTGGGTGTGATTGATGGGCAGATGTTTGTTGATCCTCAGCCCTCCTGTCCGAAATCCTCTGTGAACCTTTTTACCTTTAGCAGGTCTTCAGCGTTCACCGTGGGCCGAGTGGTGGACAGAGAGCGCAGCATGTCGGCCTGCGACACACACACACACACACATACGTACAATAAATAAATAAATAAGTCAGTCCTCCAATGTATGCATATATGTGTGTGTGTGTGTGTGTGTGTGTGTGTGTGTGGTGTTTCTTACCATACACACTATGGGCTCCAGCAGTTTGTCTCCAGGCACGTCCATCCAGGTCATCTCCATGGCAGCAGGGTCACCGGGGGAACAAGGGGTCAAAAGGTCATCCACCATCACAGAGGGGTTACTACGGGACGGACCTCGTACCTGTGAAGTTACCACGGCAACCAGCCATGAAACTACCTGTTTAGCCCTGAGTGTAGTGGCATAAAGGTGTTTAGGTGGTATAAAACATCTGTGTGTGTGTGTGTGTGTGTGTGTGTGTGTGTGTGTGTGTGTGTGTGTGTAAGAGAGAGTGACCTTCTTGAAGTGTGTTGCGGACTGCACTTTGCGGACAGGCTGCATGAGCGCGTCCCTGACGATGATGCTGATGTCGGCGCCGGAGTAGCCGTCGGTCTTGTTGGCGAGCTGCCGCAGGTCGGCCTCGCTCAGGCTGTGGGGCGTGTTCCCTAAATGCAGACGGAACATGGCGGCCCGAGCCGGCTCGTCTGGAAGCGGGATGTAGATCCGTTTCTCAAACCTGCACCACACATACACACACAAACAATACCCTCTGTGTGTGTATGAATGTGTGTTAGAGCCATGAAACAGGCAACCCGGGGGAAGTGGACATTACTCTGGCTCAGGGTTCAGAACTTTATTCTGCAGTGTTTGAGCGTGGATCACTGACCTTCTCCTGATGGCGGAGTCTAGAACCCATGGGATGTTAGTGGCTCCGAGAACCAAGATTTTATCATTGTTGTTCCCCACACCTGCCAGAGAACACACACACACACACACACACACACACACACACACAGACTTGATTTGATAACATGAGTTCATACTGAGGAAACAAAAAAGCAAATGACATACAACTCCGCCAAATCCTGGCCAAATCACAGACATGCTGATTCTTACGGGTCGCTCATTTGGGAGGGAATTTTTACTTTCCAAATTACACACATGGCTGATTCGCACAGGATTAAGATCACAGATAATCTCCGCAATTATTACGGATCACACGAGGTCCCCAGGTAATACTAATGATGTGTGTTCATGAGGTAGAAAACACACACAACGACAAACAGACCAGCTCCTCTCCATCCCTCCACCCTCATCTCTCTCTCTCTCACCCTGCATCTGCACAAGGAACTCTGTCTTGATCCTGCGAGCTGCTTCACTCTCGTTTTCACTTCGCGAGCCACACAGAGAGTCCACCTCATCGATGAAGATGATGGAGGGTTTACGCTGACGAGCGAGATCAAAGAGATTCCTCACCAACCTGAGAGAGGGAGGGGGGGGGGGTGGGTATAATTAGTATTAACTTCCTGTGTGCATGAATGAGTGTGTGTGTATAAAAAAAATAGTTGCAGCAGTATAACTCTGATTTCAGGTCATTTGCACCAATTAGAGTTGGTTATTATTAATACTCTATCAATATAATCATCTTCGCCCCCTACTGGATAAATTCTGAACTGCAGTAACAAATTGATGGTTAAATATGATTAACATGATGGTTAAGTAAATATAAAGTGTAAACCTTATTGTGTTTAAGGCTGGATTTGAAAAGGAGTGTGTGTGTGTGTGTGTGTGTGTGTGTGTGTGGATGATGCCTTACTTCTCGCTCTCCCCCAGCCATTTGGACATGAGGTCAGACGAGGAGACTGAGAAGAAGGTGGAGTTGTTCGCCTCTGTAGCTACAGCTTTAGCCAGGTAGGACTTTCCCGTTCCAGGAGGTCCGAACAGCAAGATTCCTCTCCACGGAGTGCGTTTACCTGAAACACACACACACATTTAGTGACGTCTTAAATTAGTGACTGGTAAATTTTGGTAAAAACAAACACACACAGACACAGACACACCTGTGAAGAGGTGAGGGAATTTAATTGGCAGGATGACGGCTTCCTTTAGCGCCTCTTTAGCTCCCTCCAATCCAGCCACATCGCTCCAGCTCACATTCGGCTTCTCTATCACTATGGCACCTACACACACACCCACACACCCACACACACACACACACACACACACACACACACACACACACACACACACACACACACGCTCTCAGACTCTGTAATTGTGGACAAGATACAAAGAGACAGAGAATAGAGACCTGGTGGAAGAAACCATCTGCTCTTGTAGACATCAGAAAGATCAGGACTAACACCATTTCCATTCTGGGAGAAGAAGGGGGTGTGGCCTGTGTACAGTGAAGGAGGCGTGGCCTGTGTACCTGTCAGTCTCAGTGAAGGGGGCGTGGCCGGTGTATCTGGCAGTCTCAGTGAAGGGGGCGTGGCCTGTGTATACGTCAGTCTCAGTAAAGGGGCGTGGTCAGTGTATCCGTCAGTCTCAGTGAAGGGTCGTGGCCGGTGTATCTGTCAGTCTAAGTTAAGGGGGCGTGGCCTATGTACCTGTCAGTCTCAGGCAAGGAGGCGTAGCCTGTGTACATGAAAAAGGCATGGCCTGTGTATATGTCAGTCTCAGTGAAGGGGGTATTGTCAGTAAAAGAGGCGTGGCCTATGTACCTGTCAGTCTTAGCGAAGGAGGCGTGGCCTGTGTACCCATCAGTCTCAGTAACACACACTTACCCATCAGGTGCTCCTGCAGTTTCTTCTTTTCTGGGTTTTCACCTTCACTGTCACTGTCACTCCTGAAACACACACACACACACACACACAATAACACATGAATAATACAAAGTTGATAAAGAGAATAAGAGTGTGTGTGTTTTAGGAGGGTGTGTGTGTGTGTGTGTCTATACTTGTCATTGCTCTGCGTCTCCTTCACAGGTTTCTTGCCCTGCTTGTCCTTGGTCCTCAGGTAGGCCTTCAGCTTCTCCGCCCGCTCCAGGTACTGCATACACTTCCCTCTGATGCTCTCCTTCGCCTTATCACTGTGAGCCTCATCTACAGAGAGGGAGAGAGAGAGAGAGAGAGAGAGAGAGAGAGAGAGGAAACACACACACATTTACTCTCACTCATTCATCTTCTATACCGCTTTATCCTGTATTCAGGGTCGCGGGGGCGGAGCCTATCTCAAGAGACAATTCATCACAGGGCGCACACACATACACACACTCACACTCTCATTAACACACTATGGGCAATTTGTGGGAGGAAACCGAGTACCCGGAGGAAACCCACCAAGCATGGGGAGAACATGCAAACTCCGTACACATAGAGACGAGTGTACACCACTGTACACTGTCCCGCCCACATTTAATCTGTGTCATTTAATTAATCAGGTCCATTTCAGTGATTAATTGCTGCTGAATATTCTGCAACACAAATGTAACACAGTTTACTGGTGTTTATTGTTATTACTGTGTAATACTGTTAACTCCTATTTCTAACACGACCTGTTTATTAGATTTATTAGAGTTAACCTTTGTTTCACTTTTCTGTAACCCTTATAAGGTGACTCTGTGCCATCATCACCATCTGGCTGTGTTCATGACAGCGTGCAGGTGTTTTCACATTAGCTTCAGTCTTCAGTGGCCCCTGTCAGGGGTGTGAAGGATTAGGCTGCAGGTGAACAGTCAGGTCTTGAACTTAATGGAGCAGGAGAAATAGGACAGTGTAAGGATCTGAGTGACTTCGACACACGTCTGATCGGGATGTCTAGACGACTGGGTCAGAGCGTTTCCAAGACTGCAGGAATGTTCCCGGTCTGCAGGGTTCAGGACCTACCAAACGTGCTCCAAGGAAGGAGAACCGGTAAACCTGTGACAGAGTCATGGGGTCACTGATGTGCATGGAGATTTTATGTGTGTGTTTACTAACAGCAACGTGGTATGGGGGCGTGGCCAAATAGGTGACAGAAACACTGTTATTTAACTGAACCTGACAGTGACCCATCAAAGACTGTGTCTGTGTGCATGAGTGTGTAAGAGAGTGGATGACCATTGCGTGTGATTGTAATGAGTGTGTGAGAGTGTGTCTCTGTCACTCACACTTGATGGCGTGTAGGAAGTACTCCACAGCATGCTGGTAGAGTCTCAGAGCCTCCTCATAATTCTTGGCCTTGTCCTCCTCTGTGGCTTTGGTCACCAGATCGATGGCTTTCTATGTGACACACAGGAGGAATTTCGGAGGATCAAACATAGCAACCCCACCGCTACAACACACACACTCACAATGTGAATGGACGTACATGGCATTCAAGCACGCCTGCAGTCTGAACGGTTCACCATTCAGGAAATATTACTGTTCCCTAAACCTCAGTGTTCTGTACATGTCAATATTCCCTACCCTTTAAGCATTCCGTAATCTTCAGCAGTCCCTGCGCTGCATCATTCCCAAATCTTCAGTATTCCTTACTCTTCAGCATTTATTACTCTCTGGCATTCAACAATTTCATAAAATTTCCCTGTCATACAATTTCTCTTTGGAATTAAAAAAGTACTCTATCTATCTATTCCCTACTCTCCGGCATTCCCTGCGCTTCAGTATTCCCTATGCTCCAGCATTCCCAAATCTTCAGTATTCCCTGCGCTCCAGCATTCCCAAATCTTCAGTATTCCCCACTCTTCAGCATTCCCTATGCTTCAGTATGCCCTATGCTCCAGCATTCCCAAATCTTCAGTATTCCCTGCGCTCCAGCATTCCCAAATCTTCAGTATTCCCTGCACTCCAGCATTCCCAAATCTTCAGTATTCCCTGCACTCCAGCATTCCCAAATCTTCAGTATTCCCCACTCTTCAGCATTCCCTATGCTTCAGTATGCCCAATGCTCCAGCATTCCCAAATCTTCAGTATTCCCTGCGCTCCAGCATTCCCAAATCTTCAGTATTCCCCACTCTTCAGCATTCCCTACGCTTCAGTATGCCCTATGCTCCAGCATTCCCAAATCCTCAGTATTCCCTACTCTTCAGCAGTCCCTATGCTCCAGCATTCCCAAATCTTCAGTATTCCCTACACTTCAGCATTTCTTACTCTCTGGCATTCAACAATTTCATAACATTTCCCTTTGTCATAATATTTCTCGTTGGGATTAATAAAGTACTCTATCTATTCCCTACTCTCTGGCATTCCCTGCGCTTCAGTAAACCCTATGCTTCAGCATTCCCAAATCTTCAGTATTCCTTACTCTTCAGTATTCCCCGCGCTCCTGCATTCCCAAATCTTCAGTATTCCCTACTCTTCAGCATTCCCACATCTTCAGTATTCGCAAATTCTTCAGCATTTCTTACTCTCCGGCATCCGACAATTTCATAAAATTTCCCTTTGTCATACAATTTCTCTTTGGGATTAATAAAGTACTCTATCTATATACCTATTCCCTACTCTCCGACATTCCCTGTGCTCCAGCATTCTGAAATCTTCAGTATTCCTTACATTTCAGCATTCTCTACTTTTCGGTATTCAACAATTTCATAGAATTTCCCTGGGATTAATAAAGTTCTCTATCTATCTATTCCCTACACTCTGACATTCCCTGCTTTCCAGCATTCCCAACTCTTCAGTATTCCCTACGCTCCAGGATTTCCAAATCAGCATTCCATACGCTCCGGCATTCAACAATTTCTATCTATTCTATTCTAAACCTGATTCAGGATTTCCAAATCAGCATTCCCTATGCCCCGGCATTCAACAATTTCATACAATTTCCCCTTTGGGATTGATAAAGTACTCCATCTATCTATTCCCTTCTCTCCGGCATTCCCTGCGCTTCCGTATTCCCAGTGCTTCAGCATTCCGTACTGGTCATTTATATTTATATTTCAGTATTGTGTGGTGTGTAAGCCTTGGTGCTGGGGGATTAATATCTAATCTGGTCCTCACCTCACCTCACCTCACCGGTCCACACTGGATCAGAACCTCTCAACATCGCACACTGTGATATTATACAGTAAAACACGTAATAAATATTTTACAGAAATAAATCAGTCGCACCGAGTCACTGATAATCAGCTACACACACACACACACACACACACAGTGCAGGAGTCAGTAAATAACACACAGCTGTAAACAGTTAGCCAGCTAGGCTAAACCGAGTCTCTAATAACTGTGTGTGTGTGTGTGAGGAATCAGAGTAAGATTTAACACACACACACACACACTACAGTATCAGGTGTGACGGTGCCGACATCCACACAGTTACCGCCGCCGCCGCTGTTGTTGTTATTAGCATGCTAGGCTAACGCTAGGCTAACGCTAGCCGCGGTACCTGTAGTGTTGATGTGGTCATTTCATCTCCCGCTCCGGGTGTTTCACCTCCAGTCCGGGTGTTTTATTCGGTCTCACACCGAGTCTGAGGCTCAGCAGCAGCGGCTCCACATTCAGCTTCACCCCTCAGGCCCGAGTCTAATCCCCTCTCTCTCTGTGTGTGTGTGTGTGTGTGTGAGAGAGAGAGAGACCTGACCAATGTGACGTCACAAGCGACGTGACCAATCAGCAGGTCTAACGTTCACTAACTCGCCTGGATGTGTGTTACAGATGATCCATCTTCTTCATCCAAAGGCTCCTCAGTCAGGAGGAACGTTCCAGAGATCCACAATGACGTCATTACTCCTGTCCATAAGGTCTTTCTTCTTGGGACAGATGACGTCACGTTTTCTATTCATGTCTACTGAGTTTCCTCATCTATATACAGTACATAAAAAAAGGGGGCACTGGTGGCTCAGTGGTAGGTGTTTCGCCTGACGTGCGGAAGGCCCGGGTTCGATTCCCAGCCAGTGCCCAAACCCCCCCATACCCCCGCCCCC
>JAQMYK010000002.1:30840980-30851260 GCA_030014345.1 Clarias buthupogon
AAAATTATCTATTATAGAGAGAGAGAGAGAGAGAGAGAGAGACAGAGTGAGAGAGAGAGAGAGAGACAGAGTGAGAGAGAGACAGAGACAGAGAGAGAGAGAGAGAGACAGAGTGAGAGAGAGACAGAGTGAGAGAGAGACAGAGACAGAGAGAGAGAGAGAGAGTGAGAGAGAGACAGAGACAGAGTGAGAGAGAGACAGAGAGAGAGAGAGAGAGAGAGAGACAGAGTGAGAGAGAGACAGAGACAGAGTGAGAGAGAGAGACAGAGAGAGAGAGAGAGAGAGAGACAGAGAGAGAGAGCATTTTTCACACCTTTACACAGTCGTCCAGACTCGAACCTCTTTTCACCTTCCTCCAGAACGTGTTTTGTTGTTTTAATGAGAGGTTCTCATTACAACCTTTTAATCTGGGTTTTAAATAACAACCTACAGGTCAACTTTATTTTAGGGAAGAAAACAAGAAAAGACGCCACAGTGTAGTGACGGTGACCACAGCGATGATGAAGCCCAGGATTCTTTTATTAAAAAAACAACAACTAATAAACCCTGACAGTATCTGGTGTCCCAGCGTGTCGTCTCATTAATATTATGAGCTGCTTATACATTGCTTTAAAAGACATTCATATGTAGGCACTTGGCAGATAGCCTTATCCAGAGCAACTGACGTCAAGCGTCTTGCTCAAGGGCCCAACAGCGACAACTTTGTGGTGGTGGGATTTGAATCTGAAACCTTCCAATCACTAGTCCAATGCCTTAACCACTGAGTTACCCCCCTACACACATTTAACACTTTTACTCTCTCTCTCTCTCTCTCTCTCTCTCTCTGCATCTATCTTTTCTTCTATACACCCGTCCATCCACTTCAAATATTTTCTTCATTAATATTTTTCTCTCCTTCCGGCAGCTGCTCGTCTGTCTGCTCGTGTCCAGATACTTGGCTTTTTTTTCTGTCTTTCAACATGTCTTGGCTTCTCCTCCTCTCATTACTGCACCTGATCCCGAGTGTGTGTGTGTGTGTGTGTGTGTGTGTGTGTGTGCAAAAGAGGGGAAAAAAGACCAGTCAGAACCCTGAAAATTCCCTGTTCAGCTTATTACGCTAATAATCTTTAAAACTTGAAAGAAATGCAAATGTAGAAGCACACACACACACACACACACACATAATGAGACACAAACACACCATTGTGAGAGTGTGTAAGGTAAACACAGCCGTTATCCCCCAACCCCCCCCCCGCCCCCATCCACCCCAACTGAGCTCACAGTCCCCATATGGACAGAGAGCAGAGGCCACACACACACACACACGCACATGCAGAGTTCGATTTTTTTTTTTACAATGTAGGGTAATTAAGAACACAAGAGTAAATTTTGGAAGGGGACATAAAAAGTATAAGTTCTCAGAGTTCCCTCTGGAGGAGCCTTAAAGGTTCTGTACACCTGCAGTCACACATCAGGCGGCGGCGCTCAGAGGGACGCAGCATTACTTAAGAAAGAAACAGAAAAGGAAAGAAGGATGAAACAAAGAAAGAAACAGAAACAATAGAAGTAAAAATTAAGAAAGAAAAAAATTATAGAATCATTAAACCCATAAACAGATTAAAAGATGGTTAATGGTTAATATGGCAAATGTATTTTGTGTATTAACTAGTCATTATTAGATTAATAAAGGTGACGTGTTGTTCTGAAATTAAACAAGATTATAATCGTAGTAAAACTGCTGTGGTGTGAGAGGAATAAACACTCGTATATCAAAGTGAATTGAATGATATTGACGATGATTTCGTCCACAGCACAAAAATATTCATGTAAAAATAATTCATACAAAATATAAAGTAAAAAATATATATATTAACCTGCACACGACTGGTGTTAACACAATTTTCACACACACACACACACACACACACACTGCTCAGACAGAAAGTCTCTGCTTACTGGACTCTTCTTCGTTTTGTGTGACAGTGAATCTCTCTAATGACACTTTCTTTTTGCCTCCTTTTGAGGATTTCGCGGAAATGTGAGGTCGCGTCGTCGTTAAACAGATTGATCTCCCGCACTGGTACAGACTTTTAACCCTTTTTCCTCATGAGGGCCGTTGTTGCAGTACAGTTACTAAAGAACAGTCACTACACTTCTACACAAAAAATGTTTTTTAATGCTTTACGTGGTTCGGTATGGAGAGCCGCACCACGAGATGTTTTAATAATGATGAGAGAACTGACGCAGGACTTTAGAGGGGATCTACGAAGAAGACCTTCCCGCTTGGAGATGGCGTGGGATTATGAATTAGGGGAACTTAAAAGAAAAATGAAAACTAACAACACAAAATAAACAGAGCTCCGCCGTCTACGTAAGAACAGACGGGGCTCTGAAAAACAAAACAAAAAACTATATCCTCTCGGGGTGTTTGCCCTTACCGAGGATTTATGGGGAGAGAGAGGGAGGGGTTGTGTTTTTATGTAAACTTTATACTTAACCTGAGAGCGCACGCTACACAGCTGCGTGACGCTCTCTCTCTCTCTCTCTCTCTCTCTCCGGGTCTTAGGAAGGCAGAGGCTGGGGCTTTGGCTTTGCCTCTGTCTCTTTCTTTCTTTCTTTCTTTCTTTTCTTTGTCTTTGGTCCTGATACCTTACCGGTGCTACCTAAATGATCGCACGAAGTGCGGAGGTATCAGGACCCTTATAAAGACACGCCGCCAGGTGCAGCGTATCCAGGCTGATTGCGCCGTTGCCTGGAAACCGCGTGTCTATAAATGGCCACGCCTTTGCCTGTTTAGAATGTTCCAAACAGTGCAAAGCATTTTTGCGCGGCTCTACCCTTCGCGAGACCTGCATCGTTACAGTGATCACAATGTTATAATAAACGGTACACACACACACGGATGTTGACTAAACGAGTGACGCACGCGCACTGAGACCGAGCATGGGAGATGATTACTCACAATCCCACAGCGTGCGAGAGAGAAGATCCAGTGGCTCAGTTATGATCACGTGACACTCGGCAGACAAAGCGCATGCGTACTACTCGTATATAAAAACCTCGCTCGTTTAACAAGTTAAAATTTATTACATTTTCGCCATCGGGTGTGTACAGAAGCTTTACAACTTCATCAAGCCTTGTAGGCGTTACAAGCGATAAACTCTTTTAGGACGATTTATTTAAAATGTTTAACAGAAGTTATATCTATAATTCGCCTGGTTGCTTTAGACACGACTAGTCTGTGTCAGGTTTTAGACAAACGACATCACAGCTAGAATGTAGAATAACTTCAGCAGTTTTTGCCGTCTGTGAGGACTTTTTTAAAATATTTTTTTTATTTTGCTCGTTTGGCAAAGCACTCACAGACCAACTTACTCGCAATCCAAGGTTCAAGTCCAATAAATCCCTGCCCACTATATATAAAATAAGACACTAGGGTTAGATCCCTTGTTAAATTTCTTATACGTTTATTGTACAGTCCATCATGATACACACAGCCATGATGGACTGTACAATAAACGTGTAAGAAATTTAACGTGTGTGTGTGTGTGTGTGTGTTCATCAGTTTAGTTTGACAGGTGTCCATGTAAAGAGAGAGAGACAGAGGGAGAGAGAGAATAAATACTGTTGGAAAGTAAAATGAAAAGCAGATCAGCACTAAACGAATAAAACATGTCTGTTATCACTGATGATCAGAAATAAACATCTAGTGTACAGAGGATTATCTCTAGTCCATAAATATCTATGAAGGTACACACAGAAAACACACACACTCACACACTCTTATCGCAAAGTCACTCAAGAGCGTGTTCAGGACAGTAAGATTAACATCATCAAACACACTTCATGCTTCATCAAAAATAATTAAAACCGAATAAACCGAAGGTGTGTGTGTGTGTGTGTGTGTGTGTGTTCAGCTTTTTTTTGTATTAGATCTGTTTTCAGCTCCTTGGAAACAACAAAAAAAGAATGTGAGCTCCGATAGGCTCACATTACACACACACACACACACACACACTGCACTATTACTGCGCGAACTGAGCGAAGCGACCTACAGACAGACAGTAACGGGGTCTCGCGCTCGGTATAAACTTTGTTTCCCGGGTTTTTCCCTTCAAATCACATCAAAGCCCCAGGAAATGGAAACAGAACAGGAGATGAAAGCGATCTTACCGCGAGGACGGAGAGGACGGGGCGCGCGCGGGATACACACCAGCTCTCTGCCCTCCAGGTCCGCTTAGTGATAGTGCGTGCGTGTGTGCGCGAGCGCGCGCGCGACAGAGAGAGAGAGAAGAACTTCTGTGTACCGAGTGGATTTGAGACGTGGCTATTAAAGCAGTGACAGTGAGGGGCGGGGGTGAGGAGCTGGACAACTCACTCTCTCTCTCACACACACACTCACACACACACACACAGGAGAACAGGGATGGGGGTTTGGGAAGGGAGCAGCGTTACATGATTTACCCCTCAGCTGCACGTGCTGGTCTGAAAAACTACAAGCTCCAAGAAGTGAGAGAGAGAGAGAGAGAGAGAGAGAGAGATGAAGCTCAGAGCTCTGACACACACTCACACACTTCATCACACCTTATTCTCACGTGGAGAAGAAGAAGAAGAAGTTTCTGCTGATGGTGGATCTCACTGAGCTCCTGAGGTCTCCAGCTCTCCACACATGGACTGCTAGTCTACAGGACTGACATCATCATCTGATCACAGCAGGAACTTCTGTCTTCAGGCTTCATCTCTACAAACACACTCTGTGTGTGTGTGTGTGTGTGTGCTATACGCACAGGTCAGCTGTAACACAGACAACACTCAGGTGGACACAAGTTGAAGTACAAGTGCTCGCCTTAACCAGTACTCCACTACAAGTAGAATTAGCACTTACATGTTTTATTAAGTACTGAGTACATGCTAATTTGAGCTTGAAGTATGTAAGTACAAGTTCTCCACAATGAAACCGGTTTTTCTGGAGATCTATCTGACTGAGTCACTGATAAATTTCCATTTCAGACGCAATTAAAGTCAATGCTGTTGATGACAGCACATGTGTGTGTGTGTAGAGATTTTTATTGTCAATTTGTTTCCTTCCGAAATAAAAACTGTTCTTACAACAACAACAAAAAAATTTTTTTACAAGAAACTGTGGCTTTTCAGATGATATAAATCCTTGATTAACTTTGTTAAAGAAATAAAGGTTTCAGATCAGTCAGTGTTGGAGCGGTTGGCAATATATGCTGAAATTAAATATAATCAACACCGAGAAATGTGCTTTGTTTTCTTTTTTCACAAAGGCAGATGAGAAATGATAACTGAGAATTGATGAAGTTCCTGAAGCTGATGGAAAGGAGCCATGGAATGTATGACGGATGACAAAGAGTGAGGAGCAGCATTGTTGAGTGTCTATAATTATTTCAGTGGAGATCTAGATAGTTGCTTCTATTTCTACTCTGTATAATGCAAGTAGTTTATGCAAACAGGAAACATGAGAGTACTGAACGCATAGAGAATACAAAAGAATTTAAAGCACGTGCCAAAGCTTGTTATTAAGAAAAAGTTATTGGTGTTAAACACAAAGTCAAGTTGTGTTAGAGAAAGAGAAACCATACTTTTTCATTCATGAGTTTCGATAGTCACAATCACTAGACTTTGGTAAAAATTTGGTACATACCCATCTGGGGTGGCAAAATGTCATGGCTAGATGACACTGGGTATTGATAACCTCGCTTAAAAATAACAAAGTTCAACACAAACTTCAGGGGAAAAAAGTCCCCTTAAAGAGACTCGAATGTGAAAAACAAACAAACAGTATTTTGGAGTTTATTGCAGCGTCCGCCATGATCAAGCCGAGAGTATTCTACAGCACGGTCAGAGACGGTCTAAAAATACATAAAAAATTACCTCAGTATCTATTCAGTTGTGCAAACGTCCAATCAAAAACGCCAATGCCATTTTTGGTAAAAACACCATAAATACTATTAATTCAAGTCCTGCCTCTTAGTAAGATAGTTTAAAAAAAAAAAAAAAACGTCTGTTAAACTTCCTCTCTTTCTCATCACTATCGATTTGTGCGCGACATTTCTCCCCTCCCCTTTCCTCTGTCTGTATGGTCGCATTAACTGAGACTCTCAACATTATGTTCCGTGTGTATGTGCCGCAACACACCTGAAGTCTTTAAACTTAATGTCTAATGTCTAACACACACACATAGGGAAATTTGGGAACGACATAACGTTATCAGATGTGTGTTCTTACTGAAAGTGCTTCTGTGACTCTGGTTGTGAATGTGGGTTTTGTCAGGCAGCTGCTCTCTCCTCAGTACTGCGGACCGTACAGACCTACTGTACTCTCACTCTTCTGTGATTAGGAACTTAAACCGATACACATATCCGCATTTCACTTCTGTGTTGGCCTCTTCAATTCTAATCTCCGAAAAAAAAAACACAAAAAGTGCTCTGCTCTTCTCAAAAAATGCTTGCAATTCATTTAACACTTCACGCTGCTCATATTACAAAGCAAAGTCAGTCAGGTTTTTTTTTCCCGCTATGTCACACACACTCACACTGTATATATGTAATGTTGCTGCTGTCAGCGCTGTGCTTAAAGAGACAGATTCCTGTTAGCCAGATCACATGAATCTGCGGATTATTTTAAAATGCTGCTACAGCACGCTTTTCCAAACTCCACGCTGCAACACCGATGCACAGTTCCACACGGACACACTCGTGACAAGTCAAAGATTTCAAATCTCATTCTGGATTCTGTACATCTGTGTCCTAAAGACTGTCCTGTCCTAATTCCCAGACTGCTCACCCTCAACATCCTGCAAACACACACACACACACACTCAGGACACTTCTGTGGCTGTACATGTAGGATTCAATGTTTAAAAACACTCTACATGTACAGGAATAAAACTTAAAGGACTGCTCTATTCGGACTGGATTGGTTTACCAGGGGTTCGAGTTGGAGCTGGATTTCTTATAAACTCAGATGTGTGTGTGTGTGTCGCATGGTCACATGATCACCCCTGTTCACAACACGGCATCCGAGTTCTAGTGTAACAGCTAGCTAAAGTAGAGACGAGACACCGGCTTTATTGCAGTTGGGGGGAAACATCATAAAAATGTTCTAGCCTGAGGGAATCTTTTTAAAGCATCACTTTTCATTTCACGATTCAGGAAGCGATTAATATCTCGGGGAGAGAGCCACTGATACACGCACAACCAGAATAAAAACAGCGTGTATCAACAGTCAGACCTATTTAAAAACCCCATATAACACAAAAAAGGTAGATTCTAGCAAGGAGAAATAAAATTTCCTTAGTAGAAATTGCAGTAATGCAAATGCATATTTTAATATTTTTAAGCTTTAAAACATATTTTATTATTGACTGATAATTTAGATACGTGTCGGCAACTCAGCGCAGATCAATGACGATTAAAATAACATATATGTGCTTATATAGAAGACTTTCTGGTGTGTGTTAATGAGGAGGCTTCAGACTTCAAATGCTGTATTTGTGTTTTTTGGATATGTCAGGTCGAACAAAAGTTATCATGACTTTTATAAAGGGTAAATTTTACCACTACTGGAATATGAAATAATGAGCATATTGTTATCCTTGTTTGGTCATAGAAACAACCCGAAAACAACCATAGAAACTTGTGATTGTGTGTATCTGGGCTATTTCTTTTCCAATTTTTCCCTCAGGCATGTTTGGGGAAGTTGGTTAATTCAAATTCAGTTCATCATGTTGCCTATTTTGTGCTGAAAAAAGGACACGTCACTCTATACTGCACAATCCTGAGCCCTTTATGTGTTTATTAAACAAAAAAACAGCAAAACCAATGATGGCTAAAATGCTCTGAGCTTTAAAGGAGCTCCTGGGAGGCCGGCGTTTCAGAGATAAAGCAGGTGGTCCGATCATGGCTCCGGCGTCCTGAGAAAACTTTCTACCTTGATGGTGTCCAAGCAGGAGTGAAACACTGGGATACGTGCATTAGTGTCCCCACTTTAGCAGGGGATTATATAGAGAAATAAAGGGAGTTTTTACTCTCAGAACTGCGGCTGTTATTCTGTACAATCAAAAGTCCCACTTTGACTCGAACACCCCTTGTAAATTTAAATAGGACACAAACATTATACATAGCAAGGATTTGAAGTATTTTTTGTTTTACTTGATGTATAGGAAAAACACACACACACACCTATCTGGAATTGGAAAAAAAAAACACACACACTCACATACAGATTATTCTGACCTGGATTTTCCCACATTTCTGTTTCAGCAGCGCAAACGTTTGTACTTTCAACACACACGAGGGAAAGGCGTAACCTTCAGGCATCGAACGTGAAAAACACAAACTGAGGACTCCTGAAGTCACACTGTAAACATGATACACACAGAACACCCCATAAACACAAAAACACAAGGACTGAGCAAAAGGGACAAGTATCTGCGCACACAAAACATTTGCAGCTGTAAGAGGAAAATGTGTGTGTGTGTGCATCCTGTCCAGGCAGGCTTATTTCCTGTCTGAATAGTATATGTGTGTGTGTTTTCCCTCTTACTGGCATTACAGTACACTCTGAGCTGAAGGGCACATCATGTTCACTCCAGTGTACTTCATAGGGAGGGAACACTGAGGTCACTTCATGAGATCATTCTGGTAAATAACTAAGATGCAAATCTTGTTTTTCCTTCATGGATAAAAGGACCTTTATGCCTGTGCTGGACCTTGTTGATTTTATACACATGCCTGTTTCATCACATTTTGAATTCTGTTTATCATAGAGCGCTGAGATTTATTACAAACTATAGTTAAAGCTCTCCCTCTCCACGGCTCTGTGTACGCCTGGGTTGAGTGTACACAGATGCCCCTGTCCATCTGTCAGCTTGATCACCGGTACTCACTTATTTATAAAGCCATACGTGTACCGCTTCCTGCTTACATACTGATGCGTATACTGTATACAGTACCAGACAAAGGTTTGGACCCCCCCTTCTAATTCAGGTTTTTTTTTTTCTTTCTTTCTGTGATTTATTTTCTACATTGTAGAGCAATATTTCAGATTCCAAATCTATGTGTCAATCTCATAAGCTATATAATGTAAATAACACATATACCTATGTAATGAACAACAGCAACAACAACATTAACAGCAACAGTCAGTCGTTATTTCAAGACATGAAGGTCAGCTGTTCTGGAACAGTTCTTGCAAGAACAGTATTGTGTCAATGGCGTTTGCGAAACCCAAATCAAGCTCCATGATGAAACTGTTTCTCATGAAGGGCGTTATGAAGCTTTACCGAGCAGAAGTAGCAGATACATCTCAATATCAACTGTTCAAAGGAGATTATTGTGTATTTTGGAAAAACGCCTTCAACATTGTTTTACAGGTAACACTGTGTTCTTGAAAAATCAAGTTGAGCCAGCAATTTACCTTCATTGAGGTGCAGTCATGTGATTTATAAGACACCAGACTGACTTTAGTGCCGTTTTTTTTGGACTCTTTATTTTGATGAGTATTTATTGAGTATTTATTATTATTATTTTAAAATATGTTATAGTTAGCCTACAGGTATTTTAGACAGTTAGCGTTATATACGTGAGGCCGGTGTGTTTCCGTTATACTGAGGCACCCTGACATTACCGAGGTGAGCTTAGCTGATGTTAGGTACACTGTACAGGACGTATCTATACAGTATCTATCTTTTTCACCACGTTGCCATGACTTTTGCCCTGACTTTAGCAACAGTGTCCTGCTCCACACCAACTCAACTCAATGTTATTTATATAGCGCTTTTAACAATGGTCATTGTCTCAAAGCAGCTTCACGAAATGAAAAGAAAAAGTGTGTATAAGTGAGAAAAAAATGTGTTTAGATAATAATGAGATTGGGAGATTGTCCCTGATGAACAAGCCGAGGACGACGGTGGCAAAGACTCCCTCAGATGGCAATAGGAAGAAACCTTGAGAGGAACCAGACTCAACTGGGAACCCATCCTCATTTAGGTGATAACGGGTAACAGAAATTATATAACGACATCATGAGTGTAAGGCTGCTGGACGTTCAGTATAACAGAAATGGTCCAAGTTATCATGGAGTCCGGTTCAGCATAGGGATGAGTCAGCAGGTGCAGAGAACAGAGGGGGGTCTGGACCACTAGAATCTCAGGAGCAGCATGTGTAGATCCAAACCATAATGAAGCAGAATCCAGCTGACAAGTTACTGTCTATTATTACGCCCAGGTCTTTTACTGTCGAGCTGGTAGTAACAGTACATCCTTCTAAACGCAG
>JAQMYK010000002.1:31871042-31882104 GCA_030014345.1 Clarias buthupogon
GAGAGAGAGAGAGCAGATGATGGGTGATTCTAATGATCCAGGTTTGGTAGGAACACACATTCCCATGCTCACTCCCAGGCCCTCTTTAAACACACACTAACGCTGAGTGTGTAATTAACACAGTCTCTTAAGAACGCTTTAAAATAAGCAACAGCAAGTCCTGGGTTAATTTGTGTTCAGAGCGCCAGCCTACGAAGGATGAATCATCCAAATCACCGATCATCTACGCCTCCTGACTCGCCGACTCTCCGTCCAGGGGAAACCCACACGCTTCAGAGCTTTCCTGAATATAAGCTCGGAGAAAAATCTAACACACGTTGCTTTCTTATCTGGAACAGTAATGTTCTAGATGGAGATAATAGCGGCAGCTTCTTGAGCGACAATGCTTCAGTACATCATCAACATCCTGTTATGTAAATATCTGCATTTGCCACAAAAGCCAATTCTTCAGGTCTAAGTTCATAATTTATGAAAAAACTGTAGAGAGCGAAACACTGTAAGATCCTGAGGTCGGCCATCTTGCTTTGCTGCCAGACTCTGGGACCAGTACTGGAGCTGTTTGTCATTTAGTGACATGTTAACCTTAAACAGGAAAGAATTCCATCTAACAGGTTTATAAGATGGTACTGTACCAGTATACAGCAGGAATCAGGTGTTCTACTCATTCAGTCATAAAATAAACACTCCATTAATACAAGATACTCTGTGGCGTAAGCCTGCTATACCGTGACCCGCTATACCGGTTAAACTTTAAACTCAGGGTGAGTTTAACTATCAGTGAATGACAATTAATGCAACCGGAGCTAAATAAAAGGTTGAGAAGAAAAACATTACAGTCAGAATGTTAAAATTTGGGCCTGAATTTAAGGCAGTCGTTTTTTTCTCTCCATGACTGTGTTTGTAAAAATCTGAGATAGCTCCGTGGTTAAGGCATTGGAGTACGGTTCGGAAGGTCCCAGGTTCAAATCCCACGACTGCAAGTTGTGCCTGTTGGGCCCTTGAGTAAGGCCCTTAACTGCTCATGTATAATGAAATGCAAAGGATAAGGGTGTCTGGCAAAATGTAAAAATCATATCAGCATGTCCTCTCCTGACTTCATGCAATGCTTGTGTTTTCCCTTCTGCAGGTACGTACCAGGGCCAGTGGGTGGGCGGCATGCGGCACGGCTACGGCATACGGCAGAGCGTCCCATACGGCATGGCGGCCGTGATCCGCTCTCCCCTGCGCACCTCCATAAACTCTCTGCGCTCGGAGCACAGTAACGGTACGGCAGGGACGCCCGGCACTGGGGGCGGCATCAGCCCGGCGGCGTCGCGCGGAGGCTTCGTCCTGACAGCGCACAGCGAGGCAGAGCTTCTGAAGGCAAAAAAGAAAAGTCTGTTTTTCCGGCGCTCTCTGCTCAGCGGTCTGCGTCTGCGCAAGTCCGAGTCGAAGAGCTCGCTGGCCAGCCAACGCAGCAAGCAGAGCTCGTTCCGCAGCGAGGCGGCCATGAGTACGGTGAGCTCTGCCGCTTCGGACGTTAACTCCACCATCAGTCTGGGCGAGGCCGAGGGGGAGCTCCTGCCTACCAGCCCCAACGCCAACGATGACGGCAACGATGATGACGGCGTGGACGCTACGGCCACCGAGAGCTACGCAGGCGAGTGGAGGAACGACAAGCGTGCTGGCTGCGGCGTGAGCCGGCGCTCGGATGGTCTCTGCTACCAAGGCGAGTGGTTGAGCAACAAGCGCCACGGCTACGGCTGCACCACCTTTCCAGATGGCACCAAGGAGGAGGGGAAGTACAAGCAGAACGCCCTGGTCAGCGGCAAACGCAAGAATCTGATCCCGCTACGTGCCAGCAAGATCCGTGAGAAAGTGGACCGTGCCATCGAAGGCGCAGAAAAGGCGGCCGATATCGCGAAGCAGAAGGCCGAGATCGCTCTGTCCAGGTGAGTGTGAAGCGTCATCACACGTCAGGCTCGGAGTGGAAAAGGGGAGGAGTTATTACTCTATTGAAAGTTAGGATTGTCACAGGAATGAATCTCAGGACTGCCCTCTGCTGGTGAGCCACAACGGCCATCTAATCTCACCTCTCTTGTAAGCCACATCCCTTCTGGATGACTTTATTTACAGTTATGATGTAGCTAGGAGGCGGGGCTTATTTCTGGCCCAGAAAAAGCGCTAATCTAAGATTGAGAAAGAAAGATTCTAAAAGAATCCAGTGAAACTCATTGAACTCCAGATTATTATTTTTTTCCCCAACCTAGCTTTAATTATAGTGTGATTAAATATAGATCTAGAAACACTTTAAAAAATACATACAGCATCGTTAATCCTGCGCGGTGTTCTGCTTCACTTACTTGGCACCTTTTGATTGGTTGAGCATCTGTATCTGGTGTGACTGTCTGGAGTTTTGTGGGTTTTAATGAGAAGTTCTCCTGCAATCTGATTGGCTAGAGCAGACCCAGACTTGGTGGATTGTATAATCGAGTCGAGTGAGAAATATTTTTAAAATCCCTGAATACAGTAAATACAACATGATGCACAAAAGCACATGGAGCGATCGACACACACGCACACACACACACACACACACACACACACACACACATACACACACACACACACACACACGCAGGCAATTCTACATCAAAACTAAACCAGGATGTGTTTTAAAAAAACATTCATGAAATTATATTTGAGATAATTATTTGTGAAATACAGCGAGTGTGTTTCAGATAAATGGAGCTGAATGAGGCTGGTATGGATCGCTGATGTATCAGCACACTGACAGACGTATGTGTGTGTGTGTGTGTGTGTGTGTGTGTGTGTGCGACAGCAGGGAATCGATCAATAACTGTAACTGAAGGCTGTAAACTGTGTACTTTGTTCGTTTCAGTGTGTGCAGTGTGCTTGAACTGCGTCTGATTTGTGTAATGTAACAGTAAGGCTTTGTTTCGAATGGATCGTGTTTCTGCGCCGCTAATAGCAGTAGCCTGTAGCAGTAGCCCTATCAGTTCACGCTGGAAATCGAGGGAGACGTGAGGTGAGGACGATTAATCATTTGGTCACATGAGTTTACGTATGAGTTTACATTGTTTCAGGCTTTTCCTCAGCTAACTATTCTTTTCCCACACACGACGTCTATAATCAGTTTGTTCATTTGAAAACCCATGAAAATATTTAAAAGTTCTGCTTTTGAAGTAAACCATGAACCATGAGTGGCCACGTTAAGTAGTGAAAGACGACGCGTCCTTTAAATCGTTTTGTTCTGTCACCTGATCAGCAGCTGTCGTGAATGAACTAAATGTGTTTAATGGGTTTTGGGAGAATGTTGAAGCCAAGAAAAGGATGTTTACACTCTTTTACTATCATTGCAGTAACTCCCGCAGTAATAAAAGACAGGTATGTGTCTCTTAATGTTAGCGATATGCTCTGTGAAACAGGTTATCATGAGATTTGAATGTTGTTTGAACATTATGTTACTTAACAGAGCTCCATGTGATCCTAAGCACTGTGATGACATCAGTTAGTTCTGTTACCTTCTGTTTTACCTCCCAGCTGATACGGCTCTTTTTTGGGATTCATGATGTATGTCACTGTAATTTTTTATAATAATGTTACAACACTTAAAAGATACACCAGTGCTTTGTGTACAGGAGACGTGTGTTGGCCGCACTGTGCGTCGCGAGCTGTTGTGTTTGTTTTGTCTGGTTCAGTTCACACCATCCTGTAGTGTTAGAAACCTCAGGGGACGAGTGACGGAGACGGACGGACATTATACAGCGCACCTGTACCACCATCACGAGCTGTTGTTATGAACTGAAGTCAAGCTGCTGATGATGCTGGAAACTGAACTTTTTGTATTCAGTTTACAATAATCAGTTTTCTGTAAACTAATTTCCTGCCAATTCACAATCACAATCAACACAGGCGTTTGTTGTTATGTATTAAAACTTAACAACATATCATCGATACTAAATTGCATACGTGTATTCAGTAACTATGAGCACAACTGCAGGCTGATTTGTCCAACGTGCCAAAAGTGTAAGAGGTGGAGGTATAGCGTTTTGCAAAATGACACAGAATAAACACTGATTAAAGACTAAAACCTTGTTTTTATAAAAATAAAATATAATTTTTCGACAGTTTAAACCAATCATACAATTTGGACACATTTTAGTAGCTGATTAACTTGGCTACTGTGAAACTCTGGTTGTTATGGAAACGGCAGATTTACGCATGCAGTTTTGGATCGCTGAGAAACCAGTGGAGCAAATCAATAGAACAATCCAGAAATCACGCTAAACTGCAAGCTAGTTAACAGTAGCATATCTAACCAACCAGCTATGTCCTAACTAGTTACTAGCTATTAGCTATGTGCTATTTCTCAGGTATAACACTCCATGTTGTGATGTTATAATAAAATAATAAACGATGAGTTAGTGTTACTACTGTGAAGCTAATCATTTTCCTGTAATAACACGTTCCTGTAAGTGTTTTATTCCTTATAAAAGAGCAAATGTGCACCGATTACAAATATCAAATTTATTAAAGAACTTTTCTGTTCGTATAAGAAGTCTAACCTCCTCAGTTCTGAAAATTACTTCAAAAAACGTAAAAAAGTTAAAAGCATTAGCTATTTTTTTTTACTCTTTCTGTTATGCTAAAGAAGCATCTCGTCAGCTGTTACTATAGAAACAATAAGGTATCAGAACGAGATTCGCCTTTGTAGTTATAAGAAATTAATTTACTTCCATGGATCAATCAGAATTGAGAATGTTGAGAATTTACCAGCACTGTTGTGGATCAGACTTTTATGTTAATATCACTCAAGTGTGTGTGTGTGTGTGTGTGTGTGTGTGTGTGTGTGAACGTTCCGTGGTATGCATGCGCTATATCTAGATCCTCACTCACCCTTCAAATCCCATTGACCTGGTTTTAGAGCGAGTGATTACGCACTAACCGCGCTCATCTGCTCACTGCTTACACTCCTCAGCATTTTTAAAATCCCCAATATAGACACATTTAATAGAAACCAAACCCTTTTGCTCGGGTATAAAATTAACACACGGTACACACACACACACACACACACACAAAAAGTTCAAGTGTGTATGAACTGAGTTGTTCCTTCTCATCATGGCTTTCTTGTTAGTCTGTAATCAAACGTGACTCAGACCTAAATAAATAAACTGGAAATATCCTGAACAGTGACACGTTAAACACATCGCGCGTCACCTCGAATGACCCTGAAACACCCTTTCCTCCCTTTCTTGGTACATACGGGAGTGAAAGGGCGACTGAAAAATAAGCAAAATGGGATGTTCGTATTGTAACATTTTTTACACGTAACATAGTAAAGCGATACACATTCAATAAACAACATATAAATTAATAAAATGCAAAAAAAGTAATTAATTTATAAATGTATTACATTGTGCATTTTGTAATATTTGTGCTATGACGTTAGACGCTAAGATCCTGAACAGCGAACGCTAGTTACCATTGATTTATCGCAGGTTTAATTCTGTGCCAAATAAACTGCATGTTGTATTTTGATTTACAAAGCTTTTTAAATTAAATTAATATTTTAAACAAAGTTCTCAGATCTGATTCACATTATTAAATTTTTTGGGTTTTTTATTTTGTCTGTTAATGTTTCATGCTAGCCTGAGGGAAAATAAAAATAGACTGCTGTTGCTTCTTTCATCCTTCACACGCTTAATGCTAATACAATTCATGCTAAGTGCTAATGTTGCTAAAGCTCAGTTACAGCTGTAGCATCGGGTGAGAAGCACCGACAGGTGTACTACCTAATTTCACTCGCTCACTTATCGTCTATACCCCTTTATCCTCTATACAGGGTCGCAGGGGGCGGAGCCTATCCCGGGAGACTTAGGGCACGAGGCGGGCACACGGGGCACACATACACATACACACTTACACACACATTCCCACAGACTTTGGGCAATTTGGGAAACACCAGTTACCCTAATCTGTATGTCTTTGGACTGTGGGAGGAAACCGGAGAACCCGGACCCTGGAGGCGCGAGGCTAAGCCACAGTGACACCTCTTTCATGTTTGCCTTTGAAAGGCTCGTGAAGGAACGAGTGTTTACGGCTGCTATAATGTGAATGAGAACCGGAACTAACCCGTGGCCTGGCGTCTGCCTGGCTGAACAACGTCATCATCATCATCATCATCATCATCATCATCATCACCATATCCTTATCAACAGTGTTCCCAGAGACAGCACCTAGAGTAGAGCTCAGTTCCCTAAAGAAAGCCCTCCGAAGTCTCTCAGTGGTCCTTAAGGTTTAATTATTCGCTTTTAACGAGTTTTATAAGTTGCGCTGCGTCCTCTAGGTACTCTATCTGGAGTTACAGAACACATCCCCTTGAGGGCACCACCACAGTGACAAGCAATTAGCTTTGAGAGATTCGGTTTAGTGAGGCTCTGAGAGAGTGAGGTCCTAAGCTCTGTGTCTGTACTGGATACAGGTGGCCTGAGGGACTGCAGGAGGACTGGGAGAAGAGGTGTGGAGTTGATATTACTAATGAGAAATGGGAATTGATCTGGGATTGGGTGAGATAAATATGTTTGTCTTTGTAACGGCTCCGAATGAAGAATGGGCTGCTTATTAAACATCACGAGTGCAAACAGGATGGCTGCTTCTCTTTAGCTGAGGATGATGATGAACATGTCACCAGTTATAAAGCGACTCAGGCTGGAAATCGCATTTATATCTAGATCCTGAATTCCAACTTAACTGCTTACATGGACGCTGATCTGATAAGATGTGTTCACGTGCTTACAGCACTTAATCAGAACATTCCTTCCTTTTTTACATGTATTTTACAGTTTTGCTATGAAGCATTTTATCTGCTGTAAATATAACAGAAGTAGAAGAATTTCCTCTAACTTGGTCACAAGATTTTACTTTCCACTCTGATTGGTTAGATGCTTTACTACGTGCGAAAAGACGAGCCAATCAGAGCTCCTTCCTCAGCCACGTACCCAGTGGATGAAAGTAAAGACGTCTGGGTCAGGACTGGAAGTTAAATGTCCTTCCTGATACGTATCACCTGATCTAATGTCACCCCCATGTGGGGCAAACATTTGCGGAAAGACTCTATTTATTCCACCAAAAGAGAAATGATCAAAACAAGTGTTTTACATACTGAACAGATTATCAGAGGTTTACAGCCCACTCACATTCCCATTGGAAATCCATTTGGATCAGATCAGGCAGTTCCGACTGGGGTGGTCACATGACGCAGGTTTATTCTGATTAGGTGATTATCATTGAGTCCACAAAAACGCACCCAGCACCGCACAGGCTGTTTCCTGGTGTAAATGCCGAACATGTGCACAGGTGACCCGCCGTTCAGCTTTGGGTCAGAACCGTTTACAACACAGCATGAATATTACAGGAAGGACACCAGGGAGAGTGTGACATTTTCTGTAGACTGAAAACAAAGTGCCGTGAGAAAGCGAGTGCGCCACAACACTGTGCTGAAGTTCTTAGAATAACCGAAGCCTCAAAAACTGAATGTTTTAACGATTTGAAGGAGGTGGAACATAAGTGCAGGCATCTTTATTTATAACTATAAACAACATAAAACGAAAAGAAAAGACAAACTGAGAACTGAGACTGAGAACTAGCATAGCAGTACAGAGACACGCATCTCACAACAACAACGGCGAAATAAATCCCACAGAGGGAATAAAAACAGTCCAGGAACCAACTAAAACCTGGGCTTTAAATAAATGATATCAAGCTAGCTAGATTAGCTTTAGCTTAGCTAATATGCTAATTTGGCTAATGTTAAGATTTGTATACATTGTCCCGTGTCAACTCCTACATTTCTTGCAGTAAGTTAAACTACAACGTTTCCAATTAGCCTGTTAGCTAAAGTGAGACATAGCAGACAGCTAAAGCTGCCACTCAAATTGTCCACACCCCTAATTACGCATAATATAATGGCTTAACATAATTTTATCTGATGAGTTACATAAAAATTCACCCCCTGTACAGTTGTCACGGATGGGAAATCTAGTTATTGACACCAAAACCATGTTTAGTACCAGACTGTAAAGATGTTTATTTCTGTTCGACATTTTAATATGGGGGCGTGTCAATGGGGATTGATTTGCTTTTGGACCCACTGGACCCTATTGGTCATTTGAGGAACCGCATGTTTTGGCACCGGAGGACGCCCATTGAATGCATGCTAGGAAGTCGGTGCAAAAATAAAATTTTTCAAAGTCCACAAAAGTATTCACAGTGATCCAGTACGTATTGTCCACATAAACATGCTTTATCCATTTCTTAATTTAGATTACATTTCCTGAGAAAAAACGCCTCTATTTTCTCTGAGTAATTTCTAAAGGATTTATCCCAGCTGAGAACTCGTCTACAATGCATAGGTGACCTTTAAAACAACAGGCTATCCAAAAAAATGCTTTGAGATTGTGTTCAAGTTGAATAAAAAAATCCTAAAACTCACGAAAAGGAAACACCATGTCTTTGCACTAATGTAGTGAATTTATTATGTAGCTATGAGACAAGGAACTAATCAACACTTACCATGCTGCTCAATCAAAGGCACGAAGGTGTGTTATAGTTAAATACTACATGAGGCAGTGTGGTGTGAGGAAGTTGATTATTTTCCACTAACAGCATGTTCTGCAGTGATGTAAGTTCTTGCCCACGATGCATTATAGCAGCTATAAACAGTCGTTCCTTTATCAGACTCTCTTTTGTTGTCCCCTTTGAAGTTTAATAAAGTACAGAAATAAAAACACAGCTTGCTACTTTATGTTAATAAGGAAACTTAAAGTTACAGTTTTTCATTTCATGAACAACAATCAATTTTAGGCAGCTATATTTCAACATTTCCTTTTATTTCGTCACTGCCTCTTTGCTGAAGCTCAGTGATGTGTAAGCCAGATGCGTCCTGTGCCTTAAATGCTCTGCTTAAATATACTTTTATAAATAATCCTTTAAAAACCTGAACACAGGTGTGTAACTTGATGCAGGGCATTACGCACCAGATTTAGCTCTTAATTTGTTGTTTCGAGAACATAAGACGAGCCGCAGAGTGTGTGGAGTTTCATACAATTTAGCAAAGGAATAAATAACGGTGTGTGTGTGTGTGTGTGTGTGTGTGTGTTTAACGCTGTGATACAGACACAATGATATTCAGCTCTCAATCAGACTATTTTTGTAAAAGAAAACAAAAGACCGATCCCACGCTGCAGGTAAACCTTCCTAGGTTTTCTACTCACGCGCACTTCGTACGTTTATTAAACATGAACAGGAGAAAAATTAAGGAAGCAGCAGAGCTCGTGGTATCGAGGATGGAGCTAGTACTGCTAGTCCGCCTTGCTAAATATACGCTAGTTAGAAGCTGAGAGCGAAACATTTACAGCAAATCAAGCAGCCGATTATCACACTGATAAGTGCATCATGTAATTTGGGTTCTTAAGCTAGCTTTAAAACGTAGACAGGCCACGCCCACAAACCTGTTCAGTTCAATTAGTATTAAACTAAGATTATTAATTAACTAATATTCATTTTAAATTCAAGTAACTTTTCTGTAAACCTTAATAAACATAATCGCTCAGGTGGTTCTTATTATATTAGCATCCACATTTCAAACAAGTGGCAGTGGTCACAACCTGTGTGTGTCACAGATTACAGGAGATCTGTTTGTGCAGGATGTGGGCTAGCGGCTAAGCCGATTAGCTTCTGGGTCATCGCTGTTAGGCGCAATAAAGGAACCCAAACACCTCCTGATGAGCTAACACCGGAAATTAGCGTGACTCATCGCTACATCAACGCACGTTAGCGGTGTCGGATTAGAGCTACATCACCGGCGTTTATTTTCGAGGAGCGCATGAGGGGCGTCTGTGTTCCCTGGCTAGCGGTATAACTCCAGGTTCTGTTAGCATTCGGAGCTGTGGTGTAACACAGTGAACTGGAACGGTGAATAATGTGTGAATAATTTCATCCATTTAAAAAAAAAAAAAGCCTTATGTGACATTGTTAAACTTCGTAATCTAATTATTAAAGAAGCCGATGGAAGAGAACGTACGTTCAGATGAAGATCGATACTGAACTTTATTGTCATTCGGATCACTTCTGGGTTTCTGCTACTAAGGGGGCGGAGTTATAAATAAGTGATTTCACTCCTCCAAAGCCGTATTCGGACAGAATTACTGTAGTTATACACGTGGACGTGGTTAATGAAATCGTTCCTGAGGTTTACCTGAGACACAGTTCCTCCTGTTTCATGTTGCAAATCTGTCACTTTTTACATCATGTATAAAATGAGCAGAAGAAACAGCCACACCTTTATGTACCTCGATAAACCAACTGACCTGACACATGGGTAAATCCTGTGATATGTCCTACAGGTAAAGAGGTTCTGCACTTCACCCACGGGTAGGATAAAGACACTCCAGGAAGCGCTTAATGCTCTTTCTTTTTTCTGTACGGCCAAAACACAGCATCGGTGCTAAAAAGTGTCTCATCTAGGTGAAGAAAGTGAATTTTCAGATAGGATCATGTACAGTAACAGCGTTTTTCATAATACTTAATGCTTCTTATTTCCTGATCCATGCTTTGTTTTTGTTAATATGAATACACATTTATATTTTTATCAGATAAAAGAAACACATTTGCAAAAAAAAACTTTTCATGTCGATTCTGTAGTGTCCGTAACTTTTTTGAATTTAAATCTTTCAACAATTTTAATTATCATTCAGATGAATCTTGGCCAATTTAGATTTCACATGCAAAGTCATAAATCTGAAAAAGTGTATTATTCTAAAATGCTACATTTCTGGGGTACATATAAAACCATCTCTCCAAAACGGCTGGTTTTTTAGGGTAGCGAGATTCGTCACTTCCATGTTGCATAAACTTTTTCTGTATTATAAATATAACATCAAAAGACAAATTTAGCAAATAATTCACTCTTACCCCAGAGGACGCTGTCCTGCCTGTCAATCTGTAAATACTTTAGAGCACCACCTGTAGTATTATAGAGGAACAGCAACATTTTACC
>JAQMYK010000003.1:371568-382567 GCA_030014345.1 Clarias buthupogon
ATAAACAAACCTTATGTTTTACTCAGTGGTTGATTTTGAACAGCATTGTGAAGGACATTCAGGTGGATTTGATTTCAGATCATTTATTGTCTTTATAATTTGGTGTATATTTTAATTTCTAATAAAAAAAACACACATTTACACAAAAATGTCATTCTCCAGAAATTACACAAAAAATAAAATAAAACTACCTGTCACCTCGGAGGGACAATAGCAACACACACACGCGCGCGCGCACGAACTCACACACACGCGGCCATATTGGATGGAGCCTCCGACCTGCCCGCGCATGTAGTACATCATCACCATCACCATGGGCGTGTACGCTCGTATTAACACACACACACACACACACACACACACACTTTAATAAACAGCTCTGTGCTCTTCAGCAGAATAATAAGCGCGCGCTCGGAGACACTGACATCATTACATTACTGCAGGCTTATTATAACGGAGCGCGCGCTCACACACACACACACACACACACACAGAGACAGTGTATAACAGTGTGTGTGTGTGTGTGTGTAAAATCTCTCTCTCTCTCTCGGTACTCACTCAGAGCGGTCAGTGTCCGCGCGCAGTACCGGGCCGTGTGTGTGCGTGCGTGTGTGTGTGAGTGACCGCAGCGCGCGCGGGGTCCGTTTATTTCCCTTTGATCTGCTGCCTGGTTAAAGCGCTCGAGCTCCTCCTGCTCCTCCTGCGCGCGCCGCCGCCGCCCGTCTCAGTGTGTTTCTGCGAATTTAACGAGGAGCCAGTGCAGCACGCGCGCACACACACACACACACACACACACAGTCCCTCCCTCTCTCCCTCTCTCTCTCTCTCTCTCTCTGTAGTGTGTGTACTGTAGACGGATGGAGTGTCCGGTTGCCAGATTGATCCTTTCTGCTGTAATTGGAGAATTAGGATCAGAGGTAGTGTCCTGTACAGCCGGGGGCCAAAAGTTTTGAGAATGACACGTAAATATTAATTTCTCCTGCTTCAGTGTGTGTAGATCTGTGTGTCACATGTTACTCTGGTCTACTGAAGTATAATTACACACATTTCACAAGTGTTAAAGTTTTTTATTCCATTAAGTTTACAGAAAGACTCAGTATTCACAGTGTTGATCTTCTTATTCAAGACCTCTGCACTTCACCCTGACAGCCTGTCAATCACCTTCTGTTCCACACCCTGACTGATGGCGCTGCCCATTCTTACATAATCAACGCCTGGAGTTGGTCAGAATTTGTCTGGGGAGTTTCCTGGACATAGCCCCAAAATGTCCATGTTTTGTCCCCTGAGACACTTAATTATGACTTTTGTCTTATGGTGAGGAGCTCCATCATGCTGGAAAAGGCGTTGGTCATCACCAAACTGTTCTTGGATAGTTGGGAGAAGTCAACCCCAACGGTAAAACACCCTGAGACCATTCGTGTGTGGGGTCGCGTCTCAGCCGAGGGCGTGGGTGAGGGAGTGTTCCACCAGACATGATTAATGTTCTAAAGGCAATCAGCCCATATTTAATGTCTCCACTGGAGCTTAAACCACTCTGCTTTAAAATATTCACACAACGGATATAAAATCTTAATTTATTATTTTAAAACTATGAGTATTCTGGGGTGGTGTGGTGATTAGCACTGCGACCTCACACCTCTAGGGTCCGGGTTCGATTCCCGCCTTGGGTCAGTGTGTATGGAGTTTGAATGTTCTCCCCATGCTTGGTGGGTTCTCCTCTGGGTTCTCTGGTTTCCTCCCACAGTCCAAAGACATGCTAGGCTAATTGGTGTTCCCAAATTGCCCGTAGCATGTGAATGTGTGTGAGTGTGTGTGTATGTGTGTTTCTTAAGTCTCCTGGCATGCAGTAGGTTGGCTCACGGCCCCCTGAGGTAGAATGATATAGAACGTGAGTGAATATTCTGAGCGGACCATCTCACTTCCTGTTGAGGTGGTTTTAGATGATTAGTTTTAGATTATATTGAGGGTCTGGAGGTGCACGGAGGAGCTGTTACTATGGAAACGATAGCAAATGAGAGTGAGTGCATTAACGCTATTTAAAGCAGAGTGGTATAAGGAGTGCTGATAAAGAACATTAAATCAACAGCTCCTCCAGGTGTAAATCACTGACACCCAGCACACGAGCAGGTAGCGCTGCATCCTCACAGCCCCGGAACGCCAAGCTTGGAATTTCACACATCCTGTCCTATGTGCATGTGGATTTCCTCTGGGTTCTCCAGTTTCCTCCCATCTCCCAGGATTAACTGGGGTCCGTCTCCACTCTGACCGGGATGAAGCACTTCCTGAAAGTGATTAATGAATTATTCATTTATTATCATAACTAGAGTTATAATGTAACCAAAGATTCTGATCTCTAAAATAAAACCTAATGTTCTTCTCACTTTACACACAGCAGGGTAAAACCTGAAGGAACAATTCATTCACAAAACATCTGTGTATTTAAGAAAGAGAGTGTGTTGTCATGGTAACGCCTATGCCACACTAACTCACCCTCCTGATGTTTCTTTAGGTGATGGGGCAGTGGGCGGTGCTTTTCACGGTAATGGTGACATCACTGACTGCTGGGAATCTTTTAATCTTCAATTTTTTATTTTAATGTATTTTCATTTTGTTTTTCTTCACATTTTGAATAATTATTAATTCTTTCTTTTTTAAAGAAAATATTATTGCTATTTTTTTCTATAATATTTTTCTTCACATAAATCAATAAAACAATTAAACAAATTGTATCAATGAGGGACATTCAGGTCATTGTAATCAAATCATAGTACATGAAATGTATCTCTCTCACTAACTCATCTTCTATAACGCTTTATCCTGTATTCAGGTTCGTGGGGGCCTGGAGCCTATCCTAGGAGACTTAGGATATCCATCGTAGGGCACACACATATAAACACTCATTCACACACTACGGCCAATTTTGGAGCCCCAATTAGCCTACTCTACAGGTCTTTGGGAGGAAACCCACCAAGCACAGGGAGAACCTGCTAACAGAGACGGAAAATCGAGCCTGGCGGGAATCGAACCCGGACCCTGGAGGTGCAGGGCGACAGTGCTAACCACTACACCACCGTGCTGCTGTACATTGAATTAATATTGATTCATTATCTATATTTCCGGACATCGGCTTTTCGTTTTCTTTAAACAAACAATTTTCTCCTTTCAATTTTTATTAATTAAAATGTTTAAATTAATGGTCGAATAAAACATATCACATACAAATTTAACAATACGTAATGAAATATTCATGCTGTCATTAGTATAAGAATAAATAAAGAATAAAAACAGATATAAGTATTTAAAATCTATGAAATCTATGATATAAAATCTGATTATGTTCTATTTTTCTGTATCAGATGGTCTGTTTCAGTGTTAAACCCATCCTGATGCCGCCCTCTAGCGGCGACGAGCGGCTCAACACAGCTCATTTCATCTCATTTAAAATATCAGAACAGTGACATGAATCGGTGCTGACGTCATTAACAGCCAGTTGACACTGGAGACTCCTTCCATAAATGAAAACTAATAATAAACACATCACACATCTTCCAGATCAATCTGTTAATGATCAGTGGAGTTTTCGCTGTACGATAAGCCGTTACTATAGGAACAATAACGTGATTCACAGCTATTAGAAATAGAGAATTAATCAACACTATGGTGTGAGGAGGGTTAGGTATAGTCTTGTTTGTGAAAGCATGCTGTGACCTTTCAGACCCCTGAACAATACCAACCCTAAGAGGACACCTGACTCTCATGACTCACTTGATGTCGCCGGACTCTCCTGACTCTCCTGACTCTCCAGCCTCCTATATGAGACTCGGGTTACTGATGATGGACTGCTGATGTGAGTAAATCTTGATGTGAACTGATCACCTGACTCTCCTCATTCACCTGACTCTCCTGACTCCAGCCTCCTCCTGTATGGGACCCGTGTTATTGATGATGGATTGTTGATTATTGATGTGTTATTGATGATGGATTGTTGATTATTGATGTGTTATTGATGATGGATTGTTGATTATTGATGTGTTATTGATGATGGATTGTTGATGTGAGTGAATCTTTGACTGTTTCCTACAAATCAGCTCCACACTTTCAGACAGTGAGTGTAAGTAGTATCCAATTTTATTTTACCAAAAAGTTCAAGTCAGTAAGAAAGAAACTTTTCTTGCTGATATCGAACAGTCTTTCCACAAACTAACACACACACACACACACAAATAAAACTTCATGCAACACACACATTAAAACAAGCAACACTTTTCAACAGTTGAGTATAAAAAGGCTGAAACTCAGCCGGTCTCCCAAATCCAAAGCTGCACCTCGTCCCCTAAACAGTCAGTTCACTGTACACTACCTTCCCGGAGAGGAACTTCTCAGTGCGTTTTTATCGTATAAAACTCCGGAGGTGTTTTTCACATTTTAATCCAACGTCAGGTCCACGGCAGGATGGAAACAGACATGAAATCTTCCTGATTTTCAGTTATTTCGAGTCAGGTTGCATATTCCGATCTCGTCACCTTGCTGGTTCGGTTTCCTTTTCCTGCTTCGTGTCCCTGTGCTGGTTCTGAACGTCTCCTCGTCCCATCGAGTCTCTAAATCACACACACCTGCTTACATTCAATAAACCAGAAACAACAAATCCCTCTAAAAAATAACCCAGCAGCTGAACCAATCAACATGTGAAGTGTAGAATGATTGACAGGTGAATAGGGGTTTCACACTCTGTGATATTAACTGAGCACCTGTAAGCCCCGCGTGTCCTCTTCCACTTGGCTAATCTCGATTTTTCTGCTTGAATCATGCTCTTTCACGGCGTCCTCGCTTTGTGTCATGGTGAACGGAGAACGTTTTTTGAGTTCATTAAAGTGAAATAAAATCTTTCAGTGTGTTCGACTTTACACGCATATATGTACAGTAGCTAACGTCGCTTATACGGTATATGTAGATTAAGTCCTGATGTCACTGAGGGTTTCTACCTGAATATCAGCACTTTTTTTTTTTTTTACAATGAATGCTTAGACCAAATCTGTATGGTGTGTGTTCCTGGGGTTTTAATGTAAATAGAAAGGTTTACACACACAAAGCTCTTACACACGGCTGTTAGGGGAAAAAGTTATCATGTAAACATTTCTAGTATCAATTGGATAACTTACTATGACACAGGTTTTCCCTCGTACGCACCGCTCAGCAGGAGCGCTAAGGTACCGTAGGATCAGTGTTGTAATGTGGTTGTAGCCTCGTTGTGATGACGGTCGCAGTTAGGACTACATTCTTTTTAAAAGTTAGAATGACTTCAATGATAAAATGACATTGAGATATTATTGATATACAACGTTTTAAATGCAACCAAAAAACAACCTGACTGTAACCTTTATTCTGAACATTTACACTGATTAACATCCTTCGCAGCACACCCCTGCTCCCTTAAGTTTCTAACAGCGTTTAGAATTTTAATGGGACACAACAGCTTCCCACACACAGCGTGTGTATCTCAGGTCAGCCATGTCTTAGTGCTGTAATGTTAGCGCTCTGTTTCATTTTGTGCATCTTAGCTCACAGGTGACTGTAATATGGAGTTTGTGGCGCTCGTTGTTATGGACACACTTTTACTAACACCAACAGCTCGCCCCCTAGTGGTCCGGGAGTAAACACATAGCGCTCTCACTGCAGCGACAGGGGCTCGAGACTCGCTCCGGCCACAGGTGTGTTGGAACGGTGTTTTGAAGTTGTTGTGTTAGGAACATTCGCTCAACGCTATCCCACCTTCTGTCTACCTTCTCCTCTCTTCCTTAAAGTGATTTGTAAAAGAACCTCCAGTTCCTGAGCTAAATTTCCCAGAGAAACTTCTGATCTACATTTGCTTCAGTTGCTCTCCTCACACCCTGGACATTTCCTCAATCCAGTGAGACATCTTCCCTTCACCAACCTAAAATTCAGGCTGCTTTAACAATACAGCTGGTGGTGTAGGACATCTACATGTTGGTTTGGTACTCATGAGTCCCCGTAACTCTGGGCTGTGATGGAACATTTCATTTAGCTTTAGAATTAATATGGTTTTATAGTTAGAACGTTTCCTCATGTTTTTCACAGTTTTCATCGTTAATCGTTTGACACCTCCATCTTATTAACACGACTTCATACAGTTTGATTACGGTACACAGTATCACCTGGTATCTGATCTCGGTATTGAAGTATTTTTTATGAGAATGAGTAAATAAACACAGTATGGCATTAGCGTATCAGTATCAATGCATTCATACCTAATCTACACAACATATTCACATCCATGAACGCCACTGGCTCACGAAATGGAAATCCACTTCCAGATAATCCGCCTGGCTAACGTACAACAATCACGCTCACACTCGCCTTCTAAATAGAAACACGACCAAGTGGCTGCAGGTTAAACTGTCTGTCTTCTGCCTCCAGTCCTACCCGACATGATGTTTAAATACCAAACCCATCCTGCTGGTAAACTGAGGAAACTTCTAGATCTTGGCCAGTTTTTTTGTTCATTTAAATTCCAAACTGGTAGAACCTAGAAACAGGTCTTCTCCATCCTGCTGTTCATTAAAAGGCCATCATCTTCGTTCTTACAGTTGTCACCTCATATACAAGTGTGACAGCTGAGAGAACCAAGACTGTTCCTTTACTCAATTTCCCTAAAACCGGAATTTCACACTAAGCCCCATCTGCTATATAAAAGCATATCCTTAAATTTTGTACTCATTTGACTTTAATTAGCTGGTACGCTTTTCAAATCCCCCCCAAACCCCATATACAGACTCTGGTCTTGAGTCCCACCCATAGTTTTTCTCTTTTAAATGTTTGCGTCTTTATATCGTTGTTCCAAATGCAAGTTCTTGAAGAAATGGTCTGGTTCGGGATGCGGCTGTCCAGGATCCCACTCCTTGGTGGGCATAGAAGGTTTTCGGTGGAATAGTGGCACCAGATCTGGGTGTGGTGGTGGTTCAGAGCAGAAGGAATCTGTTTTAGCATGTCGGAAATCCTTCCTGGGCATGGTTCTACTGGTTTCTTGGATTTCTGTGCTTCCGTTAGTGCTGCTCCTCCAGTCCCAGGTGCTGGAGCTCACTGAAGACAGACGGACGACGGGGTGATGAGGCGCATGGGCATCAACGGTGACTATGCTGCATGAATCTCGCTCAGATGGCATGCGGAAATATGGCGACTCTGTGCTAGAGGCAGCGCTTGATGTAGCGCAAGATGAGGCTGTCTCGGAAGATTTCGGAGTGGATGGGGCTTGCATGGCCAGAGGCTTGCTAGGGAGGCGAGGTGGCTCTGGTGTTGCTGCTGGAACCGGACTTTTTTCCATCATGGAAAGCCATTTTGCTCTGGTTGTTGCACTTTTAGGAGACACCGGAGGTGGTTTGGAAGCTTCTTCTGGGATGTGAACCAGCTGTGGAGCACCAGGTCTTTGTGAAATCGAGACTCTGGAAGCTGCCGCAGCCTGAACACTAGGGTACAAGGAAGCTGTCAAATCCATGTCCAAGTTCTCCTTGGACTCTTCATTTGTTTCTTCTACTACATCAATGGAGCTGCCCTGCTGGCCGTCCTCCCTCAAGCTCAGAGTCCGCATTTCCAAAGATTTCTGTTTCCACTCGGATACCAGTTGCTTGGACGAAGCTACGTGGAAGGTCATGTGTCTCTGCGCAGGTTCTTCAATGCCGTTTGCATTAGCGCTAGCTCTGGGAAGCGTGTTGCTAAAAGTCAGCATGGTCTCTTTCCCCATCGGGTTTCTGGGTGCCAGGAGCTCCACGTCAGCACTCGCTCGTTTCAAACTTCCCATGGAGGCTTTCTCACGGCGGACTTTTCGGTTGAGTCCGGCTACGTCCACTGGTGCCGCAAGCTCGTCGTTGCTCTCGGACGCGTGAGCTTTCTGGTAGACGGAGTCATGGCCGCGTTGGGTTAAAGCATGAAGAGCATCTTTCTGAGGTGGAGGAGGCTTCTTCACGATCCGAGGAGATGATTCCATCGAGGGTTTGAAATTCCCAACAGCGTAAAGCGCCTGAAACAGAGCAGCGATCAGGTTAAACTGAGACCCTGAGCTACTGAGAATTCTTCTGTGATTTGTGATGTGTCTCATGACAATATGCAAAGAAACAGCAGCTCCGGTAAGATTCAGTGAAGATGAGCAAAAACCCAATAAGGAACAAAGTAAAGTATGAAAAATCAACAGCCTTTATTCTGCTCATTGGTCCTGGGTGTGTGGACCTTCCAGGTTTTTTTGTTCTAATCAGAACCTTTATGCTTTCCCTAGAGAACCAAATAAAGAACCTTTAAGCTAAATTTGTGAGAAAAATGAACACAGATCTTTTTACCTCTTGTGTTTTGTTTGGGGCTCAATAACAGGCTAATAACATAAACGTCACACTAAATTAAAATAGATTCACAGGAGATTAATTCATCCAGTGTTTTTCTTTTTTATTAACTTCAACACATATAGAGAATGCGTCCAGGAGCAGCGTGACCTCTTATCTTTCACAGAGAGAGAGAGAGAGAGAGGAAGAGGGAGATGTGAAAGTGTTCCTGGTGATTCAGAGACTTTTTCTGCCTCTTTACAGAAGAGAAATGCTATATATAGCTCCTCCAGCAGACGGCTCTGCAAACACAGCGAGAAGAAACGGAATAAAAAATGATATCGCTCTGACCCAGAATCACAGCCGCGTGGAAGAGTGAGAGAAATCGAGTGAATAATTTAACCTTAAGGATAAAAATTATAATAATTCTATGTTAAAAAACAACCTGGACATGTGTCTCTGACTAGCCGCGGCACAGGATCCTCTCTCTCTCTCTCTCTCTCTCTCTCTCTGTAACCTTCTGCAGTTTTCGGTCTTTAAACTTGTTCCACTTGTGTAAAACTGTGGGCGGGACTAAAACCCCACAGGTGTATGTAAATTTATGTAAACAACAAAGCAAAAATGTTTTTAAAATGCTCTCATGGTGGATCCTGTGCAGCCAGATTACGTCATAAACCGTTACGTCACCGGATACGACGTTCGGCCCTGAGCGTGAGTGAGGGACAAATCACCAAACAGAAGAAGTAAAAGTTAACGCCCCTTTATTCCTGCTGATCCCGTGATCCCATGATCCCGCGCATACGGTCCTCCTCGTTATCTCATCTGCGCGGGTGAATTAGCATCTGCAGCTAGATACATCTCTGTTGTAGCGTCGATGTCCACTAGATGGCGTTTGCATTCATGATTAACTTTTGTTCAATTTAATTTTGCTCTATAATAATGCTTCCATTTTAATGCTTCTTATGAAGTTAAATCATAACTAGTTTGAGAGATTTATTTTTCTTTTTTGTTATATCCATGTTTTTTTGTTCTGTGTGTCGGTCAGCGTTCTGAATGGAAGGTTTAAAGTTGATCTTCAAGACTCTGAGCTATCTGAGTGAGAACGCTGAAGATAAAAACTCCTCTTTTAGCCCACAAACAGGCAAAAGTGCTACACAAAGTTATTTTTTTCTAATTGTGAGTTGATGGATATTTATGTGAATATGGTTTGTATGGTTTATTGTAACAATGTTTTCTTTTCACGTAGTTCTACAGTATTACGCTGCTCTTCATTATCTGTATTAAACAGGAGACGGGGAAACACGGAGAAAGGTCAGAACTGGGTTTTCAGAAAGATCTAGTGTGAGATGAGAGAGCGAACTCTCAGAGTTACTAATCTTTACTTCAACACAACAAATTCCCATTACAATTTAAATAAGTGACATCAACTTGAGTAAAAAGCGTAATCTTTGAAATATACGCCTCTAAAAGATAACGGGAACATTTAGTCCCAGTTTGACTTGAACACCCCTTGCAACTAAGTGTTCCTTTAACTTCACATGAATCGATTAATATTTGCTCCGTCCCGTTCCCGCTTTAAGGACAGAGCGGAGTCGCGCCGGAACAGCCTTAAGATCTGTTTTAGATCAGATCAGTCCGAGTGTCAGTAGAACAGATTGGAAAATCTCTATGTTTATACAAAGCAGTGAACGATCTCACTATCACACTCTCACTTACGGTCAAGTATGAACTTACTGTAAATAATCATCAATATTAAATATTTCAAATATTAAACATTCACGTACATTGTTTTAATTTTTATAAAAATTCTCATGTGATCTCAGACCTTCCACTGTCTGAGTGGGCGGGGCCTAAACAAGCCCCTCTGATTGGCCGTACACATATCTCTCTCTGTGCATCACTAACGATGAAAAACAGCTGATGAGCAGAAAATGTGTTCTTTTTCTTTTTGTGTAATAAACAACCTGACCGTCAGTCATTTAAACAACGTGTGTAGAAAGTAGAAAAAGTCCTAAATCGTTTCAGATTTTACCAGATAAACAGCGATTCCGGCTCCGATGACGAATCCCACGTAGACGTCGATGGGATGGCTGCGGTACTGCGTGATCTGCGTGAGACTCGCCAGAGCGGCTGCTATCGCGAAGACGAACACCAGCACGGGCTTCAGGAGCTTGGTGCTGTCCGAGATGGTGGCGTTAAAGTACATCTGCGAGACAGAAGACGCAGGAACGTCAGACTAGACTCGAGAGTGCGAGAGAGAAAACATTATACAATACAGATCACAGCAGAATGTGAACATTTGGGTCTACGTACCTGACTAGCATCACGTCCTAATGCTAACCAGCTATATATGTGCTAGCTTCATAGTCTCAGCCAATCATTATATTACAGTACGTGTCTCAGCACTAGCATCTGAGCTAACAGTACGGTTCTCATGGAAAGCTTAGCGACACAGACATCGCTTTAGGAGGAGTCGAGGAACGTCGCAGGACAAAAGCTGGCAAACAGCCGACGTTTGCTCAGCGCTAATCAGCTACAGCTAGGAGGCGCTAATGCAGGTGTTACCATGGTAACGGGGTCTTAATCAGAACCTCTCTCTGAGTGAGAACGGAAATTAAAGTGAGGAAAGTGAGCAGAAAGCTTACAGAGATGTAGACAGCAGCGAAGCCAGAGAG
>JAQMYK010000003.1:784229-796816 GCA_030014345.1 Clarias buthupogon
GTGAAGCTGCTTTGAGACAATGTCCATTGTTAAAAGCGCTATATAAATAAAATTGAATTGAATTGAATTGAATTGAACTGTTCAGTATTGTTCAGTTCCTCTGGCGGTGGTGTTAGTGTTATAGTGTCTATAGTGTTAGTGTTGGCTGATATTCAGTGATGCATGTGCGGCCTCATTCTCATTGATGCACTATTAACATCTACAATTGATAGCATTTTAAATCTGAAGACATCACTATGACTAAACGATTGTGGAGACATTTAGCCATTTTACAAACATTTATTAATGTAAAGAAATTTACAGAGATCTACATGTAGGATTTTTTTTTAAAAACCTCCCTGAGATGACATGTGGAAGATTCAGAAAAGAGCCGTGAGATGAGCACAGGACGGTCTTAATGATTACAGCAGGAACTTTTTTTGGACAAATTTATAGCATACAAGCCAGAATAAAAACTGAAATTAGGGTTAGACGTTTATGTGGACAGTTTTAGAGAGGTGCAGTCTTTAGACTGTTTGTGCAGACGTATCCATCGCAGCAGAATCAGGTTATAGTTCAAGAGATTCAAAATTACTGGTGAAATATTCAGCCTCTATCCCTGGACACACACCTACACGAGGCCTCTCTGTCTCTGCAGGTTGTTACACAGCTGCTATGATGATGCGTCCAAGTTTGTTTACTTGCTGGCCAAGCCGGGCTGCACGTACCTGGAACAAGAAGACTTCATCCCCCTCTTACAGGTCAGCGCCGTGTGTGTTTGTATATATGTGTGTACAGTATGTGTTTGTGTGTGTGTGTGTGTGTGTGTGTCAAATCGTTGTGTTCATTTCTCGTTTATTTCTGTCTAATCATGCTAGTTGTTGTTTTGTTTTTTCCCTTTACAGGACATCGTGGACACTCATCCTGGTCTGACGTTTTTAAAGGACGCTCCTGAATTCCATTCCCGCTACATCACCACCGTACGTCGATTTCACTCTGTCGCATTAAAGCATCAGAATCGCTCATCACTGAGGCAGCCATGTTGTCTTTACAAGCCTGTACTTGTCTTTTCATTCTGTAGCTGAAGCATAACCACGGTCCCTAGAAAGTGTGAGATTATTTTTAAATCTGAGTTCGTCAAACTCGGACACGCAGAACGGCGCGTCTGTCTATCTGTCTGTCTGTCTGTGGACAGCTGGGACAGACCCGCCTGTTGCTCTGTGTGTGTGATGGAGGAGCTAGTAATTATAGTCAAGTGTGACATCACGGAAACAGTGCGGCCGCTGCCCTCTAACACACATGCCTGTATTTGGTCGCTTCCTGTTCCATCTCTCCCTCCAGCACAGAAACGTCCAGGAAGCAGAAGCTGCTTTTGAAATTTTAGTGTTCAGCTATTGTCACTTCAGCACAACCTATTATCAAGATAGCAGACACACTGTACATACAGTACATCTCCACTTGCTAAACAGGGCTGTACTGTACCTGAGCCACCGTCCTCCTCCAATCTGTCCTCAGAACTGTCTGTTCATGGCCTTCCCTCAACAAGAGTTGTGCTGTATGAAAGAATTAGCATTTGGAATGATTTCCCTGTCTTTATGATTTAACAAGACTGTGTGTGTGTGTGTGTGTGTAGGTGATCCAAAGGATATTTTACACAGTGAATCGCTCATGGACAGGCAGGATCACCATGACTGAGCTCAGGAGAAGCAACTTCCTGCAGGTACACACTCGTTCATCATCAAACACAAGCACTTCGGTTCAGGCTTATTTAAAGCTCTTGTGAAACGCTCCGAGGTCACACTAAGACAAACAGGAGAACCGGGGATGAACTACTCGTTTAAAAGTAGTATCGCTAAATCCACACCGAGCCTAACATAGTGAACACGCACCGCGCTCAGGCTGCTCGCTTCATAGGGTTTCTATAACTGTGGTTCCTTATTGGTTTAATAATAAACATGACATTCAATGATATTTTTGTTTACAGAAGCAGATGCAGGCAAACGGTCAAACAAAACTTGTAATACATACAAAAGAGCAAAATGATGTGAACTCCTGACCACCATACATACACTATATATATATATATATATGATCATTTTGATTCTTACACATTCACATTTCATACAAACGTCCATAATTTAGATTGTGTAAAGCTGCTTTCTGACAATTGTTAAAGCTGCTACACAAGTAAAATGTAATTGAATTGAATGTGAATATACAGCAGAACCTAGACATAGGAATTTCAAATGTTCTTAAAGTGAAATTTTGTATTGTGAAACGTATCGTCCGATAGGAAAGAATGTAAATGTAGATAATCCGTTCCAGCCACCAAAAAATATTGATAACATGTAAATGAAGTAAAATATGAAATAAATAGACATTAAACTTCATTTATGATTCCTCTTGGAACCGGCTGCTCCCTTTTTGTTTACTCTTTAAATATATTTGGAAATAAATATATTTTTATTATGAGACATTCCTCCATGTTTCTACAAGAATAGAAGATAAAACTCTACATTTAAACTAGCTAACTAGCGTTAACTTAACATTATGTTATCTAGCTAATGCTTGTACAATTATAATCATATTATTATTATTATTATTATTATTAAGTTAAAATAAAAATCCATTGAATAGTACAGTGTTTTGAATATAAATATCTAGCTATATAACATAGATACTATTATATTGGTACATAAAAAAAATACATATTCTAAAATACAAACTTATACATGAGTATAAATTATGGTGTGTGTGTGTGTGTGTGTGTGTGTGTACAGACTCTGGCCCTGTTGGAGGAGGAGGACGACATTAATCAGATCACAGATTATTTCTCTTATGAACACTTCTATGTCATTTATTGTAAGTTCTGGGAGTTGGACACCGACCACGACCTCTTCATCGACCCCAAAGATCTCTCCCGCTACAATGACCACGGTGAGGAAACGATCGCCAATACACACACACACACACACACACACACACACACACACACACACTGTTTAGACATTATACACACAGCTGTAAACAAACCACTAGTGCTGCTGTTTATGTATTTAAAAGAATAAAAATAAACTCTTTCCTTTTTATTTGATGCTTGTTTAAAAATGCATTCCTTTAACTTTAGAACTCAATCACATGCTACGTCTAAAGTAAGCGACTGCTAGGCAACTTTAAAATACACACACTTGAAGGATAACAGTTTCGCTAGGTAGTCTTTAGCTGAAAACTCTTTAATACAGGAAGTAAAAAGTCCCACTGACAAGAAAATAAAACAGAAATATCCAGAACGTCAACATTTACCTCAGATGTTTTGCTGAATTATTCAGAAAAAGCTTAGAATAAATAAAATTACAATATAATTAAAGTTAGCATCAACCGCTAACTGAAATTCTGTGGTATTAGGGGATTGGAGGAACACCGCAAAAACATGTCATGTAAAGTTAAAATATCTTAAATATAGTTAGAATTATGTTGAAATATTTATTTAATATTTCTTTTCGTTTTTATTTTAAGAAAAAAGCAAAAAGCTGTTAATAGGAAAAATATTTAAGACAGAAATGAGGGAAAAAACTACATAGAAAAGGTTTGAACAATTAGATAGAATGTATGTTTAATGTCACAACCCAAAATGAAATGAATTCTATTAAATAATTATTAAACTAATACTAGTTCACTATTGGGCTGCACAGTGGTGTAGTGGTTATCACTGTCGCCTTCCAACCTCCAAGGTCTGGGTTCAATTCCCAGTCAGGTTCGAGTCCCGCCTCTGTGTGCACGGAGTATGTATGTTCCCCCGTCCTCGGTGGGTTTCCTCCGGGTACTGCGGTTTCCTCCCACAGTCCCAGGATTATACAGGATTAAGTGGTGTAGACTATGAGTGAGTAATTCATTATTGAATGAATTCAATGTGATTTTTTTTTTTCTATTGTGGACCTGGTAAACACATGACTGTATTTAATGTAACAATTTTTATTAGACATATTTGGTAGTGAATATGCTGATCAAAACAATTCTATAATAATTAATAACAGATTTATTTCTTTGTTTTATTTCTTAAAAAACAATAGAGCTGGACAGAGTGATCTTATGACGTCAGTATCGTGAGATATTGCCATTATGAAACTATTTAAGGCTACTTTGATCCAATCTTTGTCTCCCATTCCTGTTTTTAAAATAATTTCTTATAATATTTTTGTTTTCTTTTTTTAAATATGACACTGCAGTTTCCCAGGAACGTCTTTATCAAACCTCAGCAGAACTAAATATTGTGAAAGCTATCATGTTCCGTGAGCTCGGAGGCAGTGTGTTATATTTTTGTGGCAGTGTGATATTTTTGCCGCGTCGCCCAGCCCTAATTGAAACACGTTCATGAGGATGTGTTTAGGTGATGCACTAAAAATGGAGTTTGTACTGAAATGTTCTTTGTATCATCACAGCCTCATCCAGCAGGATCATCGAGAGGCTTTTCTCAGGAGCTGTCACTCGGTGAGACTACAGTACAACACTGCCACCACCGTCTTCACCCACTTTATTATTTGCAAAGTTCTACATCTTTACTGTTCCCATTTTTAAATATGAGCATGTTCAGAAAATGTGCGTGTGTTTTTCAGGGGAAACTCTGTGCAGAGAGAAGGACGTATGAGTTATGCTGAGTTTGTGTGGTTCCTCATCTCAGAGGAGGACAAGAAGAACCCAACAAGGTAACCATAGAACATGTGGTTCGTTAAAAGTAAATTAAATCTGTTATGATATAAACAAAGTAATGTGTGTAAGTGTACCGTGTGTTTATGATGTGTGTGCAGTATAGAGTACTGGTTCCGCTGTATGGATATGGACGGCGATGGAGTTCTCTCCATGTATGAGCTGGAGTTTTTCTATGAGGAACAGTGTGAGCGGATGGAGGGCATGGGAATCGAACCTCTGCCGTTTCAAGATCTGCTGTGCCAGATGCTTGATCTCGTCAAACCAGAGAGCCAAGGTCAGCAACCGGTCAAATGTCAAAGGCAACCATAAGGTTATAGTGCGCTACAATTCCGGTGATGAGTGTTGTGTAATCCATTTCCTGAAAAAATGTTCTAACATTTTAAAGCAGCTAATCCTTCTGATTGTCTGCATAAAACTTCTAGGACCAAACTTACAGCAAGCATGATCGCAGTCAAAAGCAACAGTCTCAAAAGTGAGACTCTCTTGAAAAAACACTCTCGGGGCCTCTGAGTGGCGCAGTGGTAAAGCGCTCGCCCTATCATCCGGAGATCGCTGGTTCGAACCCCAGGTGATGCTGTTACCTCTCACAGCCGGAGGCCTAGAGAGAGCTGATTGGCCGAGCTCTCTCAGAGGGGAGGGATGAGAGGTACTCAGTGCTCCCACATTAATGATGGTTCTACAAGCCAATCAGGGTGAGCTCGCGCAGGCGAAGGGAGCGGATAGCGCTGTTCCTCCGAGTGTGTTACGCCGCCCGCAACGGTGCGTGAGCGAGCAGCTCGAAAAAAATGGTCGGTGACGCCACGTGGATCGGAGGAAACACGTGGGTTGGTCTGCGGCCCTCCCGACTGAACGGCATTAGAAGCTTAATGTGGGAGCCTCTAGCGACCGGGAGGAATTGGACACGACTAAATTAGGGGAGAAAATTGGAAAAATTGGAAAAAAAAAAAACACTCTCAAAGGTTACCCTGTCAAACGAAACACTCAAAGGTAATGCTCTTAAAAGTAACACTCTGTAAAGTAACTCTATCAAAATCTAACACTTACAAGTGGCAAGCCTTTAAACTGTGACCACATGGTCTCAATCAGGTTCTCTAAACATACCGCAGGCTCTGAATGGGTGTGTGTGTGTGTGTGTGTGTGTGTGTATAGGTAAGATCACTCTTCGTGATCTGAAGCGCTGCAGGATGGCTCACATCTTTTTCGACACGTTCTTTAACCTGGATAAATACCTGGACCACGAGCAGAGAGACCCGTTCTCCGTGCAGAAGGTCTGTCTGTCTGTCTGTCTTTAGTTTGTACCCCGTATTGATCCATCTCTAGTCTGTGTGTCTGTAATGCACTAAAGGTAGTGTGTGTAATGTGTGTGTGTGTGTGTGTGTGTGTAGGATGTGGAGAGTGAGGGTCCGGAGCCCTCAGACTGGGATAAGTACGCATCAGAAGAATACGAGATCCTGGTAGCGGAGGAGACGGTCAGTGAGCAGCTGCACGATGGGTAATCACACACACACACACACACACACACACACACACACACACACACACACACACACACACACTGAAAAAGTCTCTATCACAGAATAAATCCGCTAAAATCACTAAACATTTCACTAACGACTGTACCGTCCCTGGGCAGGTTAACCAGGACCCGGTTAGCAATTATACTAGCATTTATAACATTTCACGTCTCTAACAAGATGCTAGTATCTATAAATTAGTCTAATTAGTTACTAATTAGCAACTTAGAGATTTTGTGTTAGCATTTAGATTCGAAAAATCTGATGTGGAACATTTTAGTTACTGGTGTGTGTGTGTGTGTGTGTGTGTGTGTTGTCTTTGCAGGTCTTTTGATGATGATTACGAGTGTGAGGAGCTTCCTGTTACGTCTGACATCGGAAACAAAATGGACAAACTGGTGATCACTGATCTGTCTCCATGATCTACTTGAAGCTCGCTCACAGAGGAAATACACACTTTTCTACAGTGCGGAGACGGACTGTGTGTGTCAGTGTGTGTGACTGTGTGTGTGTGTGTGTGAGAGAGAGAGATCGTAAACTCCCACCAAGGCTTCATGTTCAGTATGTCTTAACCTTTATCACAAACAAACTCTTCTCCTCGCGATCTGAATAAAACAGCCGGCTGGTTCCATCCCTCACTTCATTTAAAAATAATAATAATCATAATAATCATAAAGATAATAAATAGACATAAGGCTGATGCTTTCGGACACTTTATTAGGGTTCTGGCTTGAAGGGAACGTTGTGGTTGTCAAAATCTCACACATTATACATTTACACTTGCTTTCACCAGAAGAAGGAAAAAACATAAATAATCATAAACCAAAAGCCATTTCCGTCCACTTTAGCTCTGTTACGTAAATTTGACTTAGCAACACACATTTCTACACATGTTCACTTTAATATTGCAAATTAGTGCCTTGTACAAAAGTCCAACACACCAGTGCAGGGAGTTACACCTGTGATACCAAACAGCTTAGAAATATACTCTACACACCAGGGATATGCTATCTAGCTAACGAAAGACGCGGCAACAGTGGAAACGCCACAGAATCATCCAGAAGGTTAACATTTCTCTCAGAAGTCATGGTGTATCATTACAAAAAGGCTCGTATGACTAGTTTTATATTTTGTTAATGTTGCATCCCAACTCAGACTCTAAGCGAGTAAACTAGCGATGCTAGGTGAGGAACATGAACACGGTTCACTCGCCATTTGAGTGACAAAAGTCAAGCTAACACTGTTGCTGAGCAACTGAGAAAACGCTTTAAGCATAAGCTAGCCCGGACATGGATGTTCATTTTATGTAGGTAAAGTAAGGAGAGAGAGAGAGAAATGTTGGAAACTAGCCAAGAATGCTAACATCTCTCTCCGACGTGTTGGAAGATTTGTGAGAAAAGACAAAGAAGGAATACAATTGGCGATGCCATGTTGAGAAACATTAACACCCAGCTGGAAATTGAAATGCGATACATTTAACTTTTGAGTGGTTAAAGTCATTTGAACACCGTTGCTAGGCAATTAGGAAATATACACTAGCTAGAACATCGGCATTTTTAGTTAACGAAAAAACACTAACAACAGAAACGAGACAGAATCATCAGGAACGTCCATGTTTCTCTGAGATCTGTTAAGAAAAACCTAAAGTAAACTGGATAACTAGCTCGGCAATATTAACAAGAGAGGAAGCAAAATCAGGCACATTCTCTGTGTAGTGTGTTCACAATTTAGATTATTTAATTAATCTTGTGATTAAATTTACATTCAATTTTGTATAATTCACAACTTGTGCCTAATTACAGGAAGTGTGAAGCAAGCCAAAAAAAATTTATCAAAGCAATCAGAGAGTCGTGGTGAGACTTGACGCCTCAGCGTTAGCATAAAGCTGGAACGGTTTATTGGAATGTGCTATTGAGTGAAATGATGCACAGTAAATATTGCACATAAATACTGAGTGCTGAACCAGTAATGATGGTGATGTAGTGCGCTGCCACTAGTGGCCACTTCAGGTATTGCATGTTAAAATGGAAAATGTGGTGGAAACTCGATGTTATTTAGTATATTATTTCTTCTTCCTCTTCTTTTTTGTATCTTGAAATCAAACAGAAATTCAAACTTCACTAAACATTTCCATAGTCAGAATTTTACAAATGTGGGAACTAAAACAGGACAATCCTTAATCGTTTTGTAGAGACTTTAGTAGAGAAAGCTTTGCCACACCGCGTAGTCTGGCTTCAATACGGCTGCCTTTTTAGCAACAACTCATACAGGCACTTCTTCCCCAGTCAGCCTAACTTTGCTTACGTATTAGCATGTGTGTTAACCGCTAGTGTTTGAGTTAGCTAGCACTCAGTGGTTAGTGGTTGCTACTTGTATTTAGTTGCTAACATTTGGGTTAGCAACTAGCATTTGATGTGTAGTAATGTCAGTTCTGCCCTTTACACTACAATCTTGTCCACTTGACACTTGGTTGACACATACTGTACCATCATCTTAAATCATTAATGTGTGTGTTTTTGTGTGTGTGTTGGATTAGCACTGCTGCTAACTCTAACTGTAACACACTATCTAACTGTACACTGTTTTTATGTAATTAGTGTAATATATAATATATATAATTTATATAAGTGTTTGCGTGCGTGTGTGAGAGAGTGAGTGCGTGTTTGTGACTGTGTGTGTGTGTGTGTGTTCCGTAGCAGCAGTGTGTTTTCTAAGAACCGCTGTAAATGCCTCTGTATTTTATTGTGTTGTAATTTTCGGCGTTAGCCCCTGCCACTGCGTGGTGGAGGCGGAGTTTTAACGCGGAAAAACAGACAGATCTTGAGCCGCAGTGTTGCAATGACGACCTGCGTGATGAATTCAGCGTTCGATAACAATCAGTTTCCCGGCTCTGAGCGATTAAACCTGCTGTAGTGTTACGCTGTTACTTCACGTTAACGATCTATGCAAAAACTCCACCTGTGCAGCTGATTAACTCCGGCTGTTTAACATCGAACTGTTAGTGTGCAACTTTATTTTAAGTTTTATATCTCCATATATATAGCTATATATATAAATCTAAATATATTTCCATGTATTTTATTTTATTTTTGTCTTGCTTTCAGACTTGACGAGGTTTTGCTCTGGAAAGCCTCATGTGTTCGCATGACTTTTTTTTTTCCCCCTTTCGTTTTTTTCTTTTGAAAGTAAATAAAAAACTTAAAATCTGCTTATTTATACTTCTTTTCTTTTTCTTTTTCTGAAATTTAATCACAGATTTCTACAGCAAAATATGTTAATTATTATATTTACTATAATAACTTTTTTTTACTAATTATTTACACTACGTTACAGACAACTAAAAAAGTAGCTAAAAAGTAAGTAAAATCTGCTACTTATTACAAATTAATATAATCTATACTTATAATCAATATCGTCTTAATTAATTTTAAAAGCTTATTTGCAATATGACCTGTTTTCAGTCTTGAAGGTTTTAGAAATACATTTTAACAACTATAAAACTGTTAAAATACAGTTTAAAGTAAAGTTTAAATAAAGACTGGACAATGAACCAGGCACTGCAGCACCCTCTGGTGGCTACAGAGTGCAACAGCACCGTGAGAGAGGGTTAAGTTTACTTGGTGACTTTACTGCTCTAGAGTGTCAATGACTTAAGATGGTTATATGGCGTCATACACTTTACTAAATTGTAGTATAAGCTCAGAATATATTAAACAGGTATACTAAGGTCATGTTTAAGGTTGCATTCATCCTGTGTATAGCGCTCACAAACAAGGCCATGATGCTAATAATTTTTACATTTTTAAAGAATTTATGTCGAATGACGTCTAGCACGACGTCATCCAAGTGTTTCATCACTCTGAGGAGTGTGTGTGTGTGTGTGTGTGTGTGGGCTTCAGCTTTGTGATTAGAAATTAGTATGTTCCTCTGGTCTCTCTCTCTCTCTCTCACACACACACACACACACACACACCTTAAAGGTTTCAGTTAACCATCTGAAGATGTAGGCCTTGTATAACGTCAAGTTATGGGCTGTTAATTAGCAGGGACACATTAATGAGGTGCTGTAGTCACGCCCGCATACTGATAAGCACTTAGACACTTTTCCAGTCACTGAATTGCAAACGGTTTTCTCTTGGTCACATCAGGCACTAAGTAAAGTCTACCGCATCCTTGTTTTACTTTTTAAATGTAAATACTTAATCAGAAATATTTATGGGAATTTTAAAACTAATTGCAAAAATTAAATTACATTTTATTTGTATATCGCTTTTAAGCAGCTTTACACAGTCAAAAAGAAAATTAGGGTAATTTGTAGGAAATGTGAAAAATGTGCATGAATCAAATTGAATAGATTTAAAATATACTTAAAACCGTTCAAATCTGACCTCTGACCTTCAACTAGGCATTTTCACCCAGAGAACTGCCCTCACTGGGGATTTTCTCTTCTTCACACCGTTCTCTGTATCAGCCGTTTGGGAAACACTCCGACACCCGTCCGTCTGGCACCGACACACACGCCGCACTCACAGTCACTTAAATCAGCTTCTTCCCAGTGCTGATGCTCGGTGTGAACTTCGTCCTGACCGTGTCCATTGAGATTAGATATTTGCATTAACACACAGATGAACAGGTGTACCTAATGAAGTGGCCGGTGAGTCGGCAAAAATGAAATATTGCTATTATATTTTATTGATAAATGTATATAAAAACTATAATAAAATGATAATATTATACACTCAATGTTATTAACCATCCCATCAAAAACTTTATTTTTATGGCTGTGTGTGTGTGTGTGTGTCAGTCACAGTCGACTGTAACATTGTCACTTATCAAACACTGTGTGTTTACTGAGGCTTTAGACACACACACACACACACACACACACACACAGACAGAGCGAGATTTTCCCCTGTGGTGGTTCCATTCCACTCCATCACTGCTACCATGGAGACACGACTGCACCCTTGTCACGAAGGTCCTCTGTTTACGTCACCATTGTGCCACGTCAGAGCAGAAAAAAACACACACGCACACTATGATATAAGCAGACGTCGTTAAACTGATTAAGCAAGTTGAATAAGATTTATGAGAAGGAAAAGGTGATGAAGAGGAAATGGATTTAGCTTTTATTGCCTGAAACATCTAGAAGATAAAGAAAAAGGAATGAAAAGGATGAACAGAAAAAAAGAGAATGTGTGCCTTAATTAGTCATTGTCCATTAATTAGATAATGAATTCATAAATCAATTAGTCTAAAATGTGTGTGTGTGTGTGTGTGTGTGTGTTGGGGTGTAGGGAGGGGTAATGTCATGGTAATGTCATTATATTTGCATCCACCAAAGCAGAACTGAGAGAGAGAGAGAGAGAGAGGAAGAGCCAATGGCACCTGATGAGAGGAACGAATCGGTTCACTTTTGACGTCATTATCATTATTACATAGAGAGAGAGAGAGAGAGAGTGTGTGTGTGTGTGTATGGTGGGAGGGGTGTGAGTCATGCACAGATCCTCCCTCTCCTGCGTAAGATTTCATTCAGAATTCAGGGAAACCAGCACACACGGAGTAGCATCAGCAGAGAGCAGCGCAGGTGCGACTCAACTCCACACACACACACAGAACAAGCTGAGATGATGCAAATGTGAGAGTTTCATGGAGACGAAAAACAGAAGGTGAGTGAAAAGTTCATTAATAATAATAATAATAATAATAATAATAATAATAGTTTTGTGTTAATTTAGTAACAGGTTTTGTTATGAGTTATTTACTATTTATTGCTTTTTAAAATGTACTTTAACCTACTGTATGGAACTAGCAATTTATTTATTTAATAACATTTTTATTTATTTATTTACTGTAATTTTTTATTTAGGCTGATTATTTTCTATTTTTAGTCAGCAACTCCAAATCCAGCTAGCTATACTGCCAGGCCATAAATAAATAAATAAATAAATAAATAAATAAGTAAAACCATTATTTGGATTTAAATAAATGAATATTTTAGAGGCTCCAGTTGGATAATTGCTGCAGTGATTAATGTGTTTCAGCTGCAACAATTCTTTGAACACTAATTTTTTAATGTCCCATGGTTGTGGTAAAGATGTTCCTATGTTGCAGAATTTCTTAAAAATTACTGTCTTGTATCGAGCAAAGACAACAATTAAGGAGTCTGAGCTGAAATGACTGGAATTGTCCATCACATTATTAAACCCTGGAAGGACAGTACTGAACCCTCATATTCACAGAGGAAATGTGGTCAGGTGAAAATCCTCAATGAGCGTGATGAGAGGTCATGTGACCTGATCAGTCCAGGCTGACCCTATTCCAGAGTGATGGGCGTGTCAGGGTAAGAAGTGAAGGACATGAAGCGATGCTCCATCATGTATAGTG